>VZTE01002530.1:1018003-1090478 GCA_013397775.1 Eulacestoma nigropectus
ACACAACAGGTCTCCCTGCCTTCAGAGACTGCTGAATAGAAGAGCCCAGGGATGGGTACAGGCAGCTGGGACAGGAAAGGTGCAAGTGGCCGTGAGACAGCAGTAGGGGACAGATGCAGCCACCAGGATCAATGTGTTACATCAGCTAGGAAAAGAGAGCTCTGAAGGCAGACCTGGTACTGGTGGTGTATTTCTGTAAGCATCTCATGGCTTGGGAGCAGCCAGAGAAGGCATGGAGATACTGCTGGAAATGCAACCGGGGTAAAGGAGACCAGCACTTTGGGCTAGTCAAGGAGGGAGAACATCCAACCTGCCTGGTCTGGCCAGTGTGCACTGTGAACTTTGAAGGCCTACCACTTGGAGCAGCTCCCTGGGGCTTATAAACTGACAAGTGGTCCATGCAGGCTGACGCATGGCCCCACAAATACACTGTACCAAACAAAGGATGCATTTCCAAAGGCAGAGGGCGTATCCCAGGAAGTCTTCAAAAGAGTCTGAGCTCAGCTGTGGCAAATACATGTGTCCAGATAGGATTATGGATGATGACACCAACCCATGGAACAACCTACAACTGGACCAACAATGCAGCACCACCCACAGACAAAATGACCAAAGAAGTTCATGAATTTAGTGATGAAGAGGGCTTGCCAGCCATTCTGGGTTAGTCTGGACTAGCTGATACAACTGAAAAAATAAATGGACCTCTCCTTGAAGAAAGTGTCTTGGGCCATATCCTCAGACAGAAAGGTATTGATATACCCCCTGCTCAGTGCTTTATGCTCAAATCTTAGTGGAGCTGTTGCTGAAATGTAACGGGTGAGGAAATCTCAGAGGTGGCAGCTGGAACACTGAGGCTGCTGTGTGTTTAGTAGCACTTGGACAGGTAGGAACTTGCTCATAAAGGGGAAATTCTGCCATCCAGAATGTGCTTTAAGGCCATATTTTCACTGGAAGCTAAGATGTCATTCTTCCTCCCTGCAGGTGCACCAATTGTAGATTTAGAGAGGGAGCTGACCAAGAGGATCTTCAAATCTCAGTGGAAAAGTGTGACATATCCACCTGAAAGGATATGCCTGCAAACACCACTCTGCTCTCCAGATTGCTCAGATTATGGATGAGCAACACAAAAGCATTTTTTAGGATCAGCGTCCGACTTCAGTTCCACACACTTCTGATGCTACTGTGTGAACAGAGTTTCTGTCTGGAGCAGCTCTCCCAGGGGATTGCTCTGCAGCTCCTCTGAGCAGCCTGGGGCCTGCAGCAGAGGGGACATACAGCTCTTCAGCTCTCCCTCCAGCTGATCTGGGCTCTAGTGCCTATCTCAGCCCCATTAATCATTCTACTGCATTTACTGAACCATCCAAAACTTGTCAGATAAAGTACTGTACAAATCCTGCTTCAGGAAAAGAAGTGGTTCAGCAAGGAATGAGAACTTTCCCACTGGTGAGTTTGCAAAGAGCATAAGAGACTTGGCTAGACTTCAGGATCAAGGATGTCAGAGAAGATATTTTGTAGTTAGTAAATTACATGTTGGCATCTGGACCCTGACAGCACTTAAACTATCCTCAGGAATGGGTTTAGATCAGTGGGGTAAATCCTTTCCACTCTTTTCTTAGGTCAGGGTTTGCTTTGTTCCTCGTATTTCCCATGAGCTACTTCCAAGGATACCTTATGGTGGCTGATGAGCAACAGGGAAGAATACTCAATTACCACGTTTGCATCCAGCTGAGAATGTTTCACCTCCATACCCTGTCCAGCAGCTCTTTGGTGCCACTGCCTCTGATTTCCTTGACTGAGTTATTTACGTGCAGCTCCATAAACACAGTTGTTACAGCTAAGGAACTCGATTCAGTGAGCAATTATTTTCCAGGGGTTCCCCTGCCTCCCTCCTGGTGTTGAGAATGCATACAGCTGCACTGGAGCTGGTCTTTCTAGACAGCCTCAGTTGCGATGGATTCCAGGGCCTGATTCAGCTGGCCTCACTGAGATCTTGCAGCAGGAGATAACTCTTATCATTCTGGGCTTGTTCCTGTGCTCTGACTCTGAACAGGAAGTTTGCCCAAGCAGCTGCAGTACGTCTTCCGTGCAGATCCTGCAGCTGGTGGGAGAATTCTCATCCTTGTATTGATACCATAAATTGAGGAGTTGCATGTGAGTGGTTCACACAGGTCTTTGCAGATCATGTCAGGTAAAAAGAGATGAAACAGGACTTCAGGATGTAACATCTCAAGTCCACACAAGCACGGAGAAGAGCCCAATATACAGCACGGAAGGCCTCAGGCAGTGTGAGACAGGTTTGGTGCACTGCCAAGGAGCTCACACGCTTCTTGTCATATGAAGGGTTATCCTTCTGTGCCACGTGCTTTGAAACTATGAGATTGAAGAACCAACAGAGACAGACAGCAAGCTGGTTCCTGTTCTGATCCCTGTGGCCAGTACCAGGTTGGCTCAGCTGCTCTGTGATCCTCCTTAAAGCCCAGATCAGCAGTGATAAATAGTGCAAAAAGGGTAAACTCCTCTGTCTAATGCTCTGAGATAAGATGGCACTTACAATTGTCCACACAGATCTTAAAAAAAATCTTTTTTAAAGTATTTGGAGTAAAGAGAATTGTTAGTTTCGAACTTAAAATGCTACAGTCATCTAGGAAACTAATTAGTTTATTTTCTATAGTAGGACAGTGTTGCCTTGTTGTTGGTTTTGTCAGGGAAAGCATTTTCTGTTTGCAGAGGTAGAAGAGGAGGTTTGGAGCCAATTCTGGTGGCTCAGCTTGGATGAACAATTTCCAGGAGTGTATTTTGATAAATGAGGTGGCTCATCAGAGCCTGGAGTAGTTATTGGGTTAGGAAAAAAACTCTTTAATCTCTAAGTCATTAGTGTGATTCTCCTGTGGTGATAGAGAGCTTTCCTGCTACCCAGGGAAGGATGGCTGAGTCAAAACCAGGGAAATGGTCATGGCCCTGCTTGGTGAGAAATTGTGTATTAAGTGGACAATACAAGGTGCTGACCAGCAGCCTGACTTCTTGATCCTACAGATCCACACGGAGATACTGCTCACAGAAGAGCCCTGCTGCCTTCTCCAGTACCCATACTTCTGTGAGAGGGGAGCAGTCCACCAGTTTAAAAACACAATTTTCATCACCCCCAAATACGGGTTCTGCATATTGTAACTACACTGGTGGGACAGCAGTTCTGCCCAGGGTACATGGTAAATTCCAGTGTTGTTGACAGCATCTCCCAACTCAGATTGGTGTATGCTTGAATATCCTCAGTGACCTGAAGCTGTGTGTCAGAGTAGCTCATTGTTTCTTTTTAAATGGTGTCCTGATACATGAGTTCATTTCTTGTGCCTCTGACTCTCCAGAGGACCAAGGGGGTGATGAGCTTTGGACCACTGAGTTGCTTTAGCAATCCAAATAAAAACAAAGGTTGGAACCTCATTCTTATGAAGCAGATCCAGCTCTAGTTACCATGACACCATGACAATCAACTTGTTTACTGCTTCAAGGTACAGTCTAAACATTCTTGGCATGTCATTTGCATAGCAATATCCAGAATGCTTTGTGTCACTCTACTGTATTAGGGCTCTGCAAATGCATTGAAAGGTTTCTTTACATGTATGCTTAAAGAGAAAGAAAGGAAGAGAAAGGAGAAGAGAGCTTCACTTTTGGTAGCATGTTTCATACAAAGTGTAATCTAAACTGTGTGCAAAATTAAACATAAGAGCTGGATACATGACCCCCATATGTTCTGGGGAAAGAGGGAGGGGGGTAATTATTCAACAGAGGGTGGAAAACAACTGAGAATATCTAGGACTCCTTTTGACAGAGTATTTAAGCATGTGCTTTACTTTAAACAGGTGATTGAATAAAAAGCAGGAAAGAAAAATAAAAAGACACAGAGAAGTGAGAAAAGTTAGATTAGTAGAAGAGGGAATAACGACTGGGAGTCAGCTCAGCTGTGTGAGCTGGCAGCACTGCAGAAGGGCCAGGATGTGTATGTTGGCTGGGAATAGCTGGTGGGTTGGAAGGGTGCATGGAGAGCTGTGCCAGGACACTGTGTACAGGGAAGCCCATGTGGTAGGGAATGAGGTTCCCAGGTATCAGCTCGCATGAACTGATGTGGTTCCTCTGCACTGAAGGGAGCTCTGCTTGCTCACTGCTGCTGACAACCTGAGTGTTGGCTTCAATAGTTGTGCAAGCAGGGCTGGGAGTGAAACAGAGCCCCAAAACGTCTCTGAAAGGATGGGGCTTGGGGAGAAGACAGACACTGAGGGAAGAATTGTGATTGATGGTAGTGGATGGCCAAAAGCCAGAACTCAGCCAGGGTGATGGGGTTCTCACCAGTCAGTGCAGGCAGGAGTATGAGGGGGTAGTGGTGGGGAGGCTGACAGCCCAGGAGGTGATGCAAGAGCAGAACAGACCTTTGATGTGCTGGAGCAGCTAGTATCTGGGTTGTGACAGATTAAGTCAGCTCTGCAAGGGGTCAGGGTAGGACCCAGATACGTCACAAACACCAGGTCACCATCAGGACCATTTCACTGCAGTCACAGGCATCTAAGTATAAGACATGAAGTCCAGCAGGTTTGACAATGGCAACATTCCAGCTGTCTTGTCTTCCCTCTATGCCCATAGCACATCTAGGCTCAGGACTGGTCATGCTCAAAAGAGCATCTTGATGGCCAGGAACTAAGGACAGGAGTTTCCCACATCATCAGCTTTCATTTACCTGCCCCCTAGTACAGTGTGGTGTCCTCGCAACTCAGGCACTAAAGAAAACTCAGATTTGACGTGATGGCATCAAAGATAAGTATCTCTTGTGGATTCAGTGAATGTCTCAGGCTCTGGTCCACTCAGAGATCAAAGCTGGTTTTCTCTAGAGGAAAGAATTTACGGAGAGGCATGCTAACATTTCTGTGTCTGCTGTAATAAACAATCTGCCATCCCATACACTGCTCATAGCCGAGACCATGGGAATAGACTCAGGAGACAATCCCATCAGATGTGAACAGTTTGCTCAGCAGGATAGCTTTTACAGGTCAGGCATCTCTGTGCTACCTCCAGCAGAACACCAGTAAAGAGACAGCTCTCGTCTGAAAGAGTCCTGTCTAGTGTGAAGGTTGGCGGGCAGACTGAACAAGATGCCTCCCAGGTGTGTATTTGTGTCACTTGTGCCTGATTCATTCCATATATTTCCTTTGCACCACCTGGCTTATGGAGGCCTTTTCTCCTCAGAGTCACTGATTCCCGTGAACTTCCTCTGGGTTTGTATCACACCAAGTGCAAAATGACTATGACTTTAAAACAAACCTAAACAATGTATGTGCATATATTTTGCCATTCTATGCTTAATGTTTTACCGTACAGTGCTTAATCCTTCTGCTCTGCCTTGTACACTGTAAGCCACCTAAACACTTGCACATGTTGCAGGTCTGTATGAATCATCTACTGTTATTTGGTATTTACCTGAGGTTAGACTGAGAAGGGGGTTCTTAAAAAAAAAAAGCATAATCCAAGGCACCGCAGACTTTTGTAGTCTACCCAGACCAGGATCAGTCCAGTACAGGCAGTTAGCCCTCCACACAGGATATTTAAATATTTCAAAATAAAACTCAATCCAGATGTATTTGCAGTCACAGCTACCATCTGCCTGGTATCTGCCTCCAACAATCTGCCTGTATCTGTCTTCTCTGCTTGTGCTTTCAGACGCAATTTCTCTTGTCAAGAACTGTTTGATGTGCCTGGATGTGTGCCCAGTGCCATTTCAGATGTACCAGGGTACCTGACATCCTCATCAGACTGGCAGAAGGGATTTAGCAGCTGCAGACCCTTCTGGAGCAGTGACTGAAGCCAATCCAGAGCAGATACTCCCACCCAAGATCTAACATATTAGTACACACCTATGTTCAAGCATGGGAGCCGCTGCCCATCCAGCTGCAAAGTGGATGCAGCACTTTCTAAAAGTAAAATAATGTATTCATAGTCTGTGAATGATGCTAATAGTTTTCATAGTTGGAAACCTGAGGCTGAGGAAAAGAATAGACACAGATCTGACAGGAATGACTGTCTCCAAGGCATGCTTTGGGTCCGTGCTGAGATACTATTGATGTGTTTTTTCCAATTTGGTCCATATAGACTGGTAGCAAATGTGTGATCAAAATGTACTCTTTCCCATGTGTTCTCTGTTGGGAACAAGCCTAAGAGAAAATATCAAGAAGGAAAGGAGAAATTAGAGAAGGTTGCAGCAGAATGAGAAAGGGGGTATAGCAAACTTAAAAATGAAGAGTTTTCCTGTTTATGATAATTACTACTTCTGTTTTTAGTTAGCTAGTTAGTTTGATTTTATTTATATATGCCAGATATACGTGGGTTATATGATACAGAGTATATAGAGTAGTTCCAGAGTAGTCAGCTGTCCAGCACCGGGCAGCCACTCCTGTAGAGCTACAGCCATATTAAGCATGAGGCCCAGCCATTTGCTGTCATCATCAGTGTCAGTATCCTAGGAGATGTCCTGGTCTTGCGTAATTGCATCCTGATAAATGAGTACTTTGTGTTCATAGCAAAAACACTTTTGAAATTAATGTAATTGAGAGATAGCTGCTGTTGATGTACCTGCCTTCAAATCATTAGGAATATCATACAAAACTATTTTATTTAAGATATTTTGTTAACACCCACCTATATTTTAGAATAATCACATCCAGAGACCAAATTATATTGTCATTAGAGAATCAAATGTCAAAGCTGCCCTCTGGAACCTAAGGATTAAAAATGAATCCTTGTTATTCCAGTAAATTAATAGGTAAGATTCACTCTAAGTAAACAAGAGCGAGAGAAAAATACCCACAATGTAATGCTATTCCAAAGCAGAAAGTCCATTTATTCTAAACACTATTCCAAAGCTGTGGAGCCAGCTCAGAGCTGGCACTGTGTAAATACATTAACTGCAGGTAAACTGAATTATGTAATTCCTGGGTTAATAATACTTTTGGTTAAGAGCAACAACATTTAAAATACCAATGCATGTTTTCAACTATAAACCTATTTGATGCAGCCTTTATGTGGAATGAAATGAGATTAAGGGATAAAAATAAAAATCACATTAATGTAAAAGCCAAATAATGCAAATTAATATTAAGTAGTTGTAAGTACATGGGTAATTAATGTTGAAAAGATTCTTCATTCCAAACCTTTGGTTTTTTCCAAGTTATCCATATCATGTTCACATTTTTTGCCTGTGAAAAGACAGTGGTTGCATATGTGATGGGGCAGGGTGTGGGACACCAAATTCAGCCATACCAGTGTGTGGGAAAGAGAGCCCAGCATGATCCTTTGTCCTCCTTCCCCTGCCAGGGCAGCCACTTTTGCTCTGGCATACAGTCTTTAAAGCTTTGATAGCATCCAAAGAGTCTCCTCTCTGAATGCTAGGGCAGAAGTAATTCAATTTTAAGATAGAAATATGATCAAAAAACTATATGCTGGAAAATACTCTAACTCTCTTTTTGCATTTATAAATCTGCTTCCTGTTGGAATCAGGTGAGAACTGGGCATTTTAGACGCTAAAATGCTTAAGTAACTTTCAGAAACCTGCTGCCAAAATGGCTAGAGATGGAAAGTTGAAAATTGGCATGTTATGACATTCGCTTTAGCAGAGGTGCCCACGCTCTTCCCACAGCAAAATGACTTTAATTTGCCCAACCTCAGAGTCCTTGAAAATGACACTCTGAGCATTTGCTGTAATGATTTCTCACTAAATTAGAAAAATGCCCAACTAAGGAGGGATTATCTCTGCATGTGGATGTGGCATAATGACTGTCAAGTGCACTGAGAGCCCCACTGGGCTTTGCAAGGTACACAGGGTCTGCAGCAGAGGCCAGTGTGCATCAGAGAATATTAATAGTGTCTTGTTGGGGCCATCCATTGTGATACTCCACTGCTGTTCAGACAAAATTATACCATACGAGGGAATTCTCTTTGCTACTTTACATATATGAGGTACATTTTAGAGCTGAGAATTAGTTCCAAATTGTCTGGCTGACAAACTCAGTGCGTAAAGGATGCAGTCACATGTATGCCCATACTCTCTGTAATGTGTGCACTGACTGGGACAGCATAAATACAAGAGTCTTCCTTGCAGCCCACAGCCGCTGTGCCTGCAGTGAGGATGTGATAGTGAACTTGGTTCTGCGCACCAATAAAGTTTTCCAGCTGCTCCCTCAGATCCCAGAAGCTCTGGTTCCTCAGGATAAAATGTGTTTGTCCACAAGGTACTGTTTGTCTGCCAGGCATGCTGCTGCCCAGGTTTCACAGCGAGTGAGGAGTAAACTGGGTAGGCAGTGCCGCTGCCTCATCATCCCTATCACACTGAGAAACTGTGAGAAACTGTACCGGTCTGCCTCTGCTCAGCCTCCAAACAGGAGTGTGAGGAGGCACATTTTGCACATCGTGCCATGGAGGACCAGAGACATGATGGGAATGTGCTGGCAGACAAGGATGTTGAGAGCTTCAGCACAGCCACCACAATATCACTCCAACAGCAACACTCAAATGCTCAGTGCTGGTGTTCCTTGCATCTCACTGCCAGCCAACTGGCTCAGTCCCATACTGCTGAACAGGCATGAGGAGCACACGCATGCGCCTCTACTGTGCCAGTGCTCTGGAAGAGGATGCCAGACCCCTTGCTAAACCTACATTAGGCTGTTTCTGCCTCTATTTTGCAATGGCTTTTCAAAACAAGTCTGGTAAATGTGAGCAGGATGGGAGGTGAGTGCTAAAAAGTCTAGAGAGTCCTGCTGTGCCAGTTAGGGTCCTCTGATGGGTCTTTCCTGTTGAAACTGGTCCACTGGGGAAAGAAGGGCACACAGGGAGCATTATGGGGCCAAGCATCAGGCAAGACAGACTGACTCTTGTATCAGGGCCAGATTTTAGTTTCAAACCTGCCAAATTCATCCCCAACAGTCAAGGGAAAAGGAGCCAGGAAGATGCTGCCCATGGAGTGTCCTAACTAGGAGCTTGCCCTGCCGTCCCATCTCAGCTGGATAATGTGGGAAGCCGACAGAGGAGGTAGCAGAGACGGAGAGGTGAGAGGTCTAAGGGTCCCAGGAGTCAGTGGATGAAGGAAGGCCACCAAGGAGCCTTTTTGTCCATGTGCCCCAATCCTGATAATGCAGCTGCCTAGCGTCACCAAGTCCTTGCAACTTCCAGGCAGGAGAACACAAATCAGGCCAGTCACAGCAGGGTGAGAAGACTGCCTTGTGCCTGTCCTGCCCTGTCATGTCTAATGGTTCCCCCCCACCTCACACCATCCTGAGTGTCCAGAGAGGTCCACAGTGTGCTGTGAGCTGCAGGGCGGGTAGATCTCCCGGACCCACAGCTATACAAGGGAACCTGGGAAAGCTGGAGGGTGACACATTTGTTTTATGCACAGGACTAGATGTTGTCCCAGCAGTGGCATTTTTACCTGCTCTGCCTTTAACCTTGCTGCCAAGGGATCTCAAACCCACAGCTTCCCACACCAGCTTCAGCCTGTGCACAGAGCTGCGTTGACCTTCTTCACGGGGATTTCCCGTGAGGGACGACATCTCCTTTCCTGGCTCTTCCAGGTGCATGTTTTCGATATGCTCTGGGATGAAAATCAGGTCCCATCCC
Organism: Eulacestoma nigropectus; assembly: GCA_013397775.1. Taxonomy (NCBI): domain Eukaryota; kingdom Metazoa; phylum Chordata; class Aves; order Passeriformes; genus Eulacestoma; species Eulacestoma nigropectus. Next base: position 1,027,652 of record VZTE01002530.1, read on the forward strand.
GGCACGGGCAGGAACCGACGGTAGCCCAGGGGCACAAGTACATTCCCCGGATTGCAGGGCGTGAAACCCTCCGTGCCAGGCCGTGCAGCTCTGCGGCCTGGCGGGGAGAGTCGAGGCATCGGCTGCCGGTGCAGGGGCAGCCGCTGCACCCACCGAAGAGCGTCCCGTGAGCCCGAAGGGAGCGGGAGTCCCGGCACAAAGGACCTTTCCCCGCACGAGCGGAGGGGCGGCGGGAGCGCCGGGCTCTGGGGGTCCCGCACCCGAGAAGGTTGATGCCAGTCCGGCCCCGCGCCACCGCGTGTGGCACCCCCGGGGCTGCGGGACCTCCTGGCTGCTTCCGACGGGGCTCCCCGCGAGCCCCCGCGCGTAAAAGCTGGCAAAGCGCTGCCGGGAGCGGGGCTGCTGGAAGCCGGTGGTCGTGATGGAGGGAGCCCCAGCAGGGCCGGCCCCGGCACCGGCCCCAGAGGGTTAGCGGGAGGCTGGGGCAGTCCTCCCTGGCTGCCGGCGGCGGGCACTGGGAGAGAGGAGCCGAGTCCCGCCGTCAGCCAGGTGTTTGTATTGACCTACAGCCGTACGCAGACTTGCGGCTGGGATGGGAATGAAAGGTGTTCAGCCTAGCCTCTCCTATGCCCGATCTTTAGCTCCGCGGGGAGGACCGAGAGAGCCTCCGGGACAGGAGGCAGGAGTCCCCTGCACCCCGTACCTTCAGCTCGACACGGAGAAAGGAAGATTCCCCGTCATCTGCGCTGGCCAGGGCGGGCGAGTCCCGGTGCCGAGCTGCCGTGGAGAGGGTTGGAGAGCGACAGTGCTCCCCGCGCACGCCCGCGGAAGCCGAGTGGCTGCTTTCTACGCGAAGGGAAGGAAATAAACCACCAACGAGCTTTTATTGTTATCATAATCATTATTATCATTGCCATCATCGTTTCTCTGCACATAAATAAATAAATAAATATCTCCCGCGGGGAGGGAGTGGGACGGAAGGGTACAACCACAGCTGTGCGCCCGGCAGCGACGGAGTCAAAACAAAACCGACAACAGTTTTGGAAAGGAAAAAAAGGAAAAAAAAGGAAAAGATAATAACTCAAACAGCCTTCAACCCTCCCCGTCCGTTCGCCCGCTTTTGGGCACCACCGAGTTACCAGAGGGAGCCCGGAACAGCATCCCTCCAGGCGTGCGCACCGGCCGTCGCCGCGCAGCATCCACGCCCGTCTCGGTGCGCGGGGAGGTCTACGAGGAGCTTCCCGGGCTCGGGGCGGCGTCTGAGGGGGGACAGGTGAGAGAGCACTATGGGGGGACGCCTGGGGTCCTAGGGAGGAGTTTATTTACAACAGGGTGCCAGGACACCCGTTCCCCTGGGCGGAGGTCTAGGGAGGCGAGGACGTCCTTCGTAAATTACACAAATTATACAAAACGGTATAAAATCCTTCGGCTGCATGTCAGCACCGGGGCAGGCAGGACTCCCTCCCCTGCTTTCGCCACAGTTCCTGCGGAGCCGGGGTGGGCGTGCGGGTGGTTAGGGGGTGACTGCGAGACCTCTGTCGTCCTTCCCCGAGGAGGATGGAGACATTCGCAAGTCCTCGTCGTCCTCTGAGCACTTAGTGGTGGAAAGGGACGAGCATTTGCAGCTGTGGCCGCCCCCCCCGCCCCGGTGGGAGCTACTTTTGCCTTCTTTCTTGTGCTTGACCCGTCGGTTCTGGAACCAAATCTTCACCTGCTTCTCGGAGAGGTTCAGGTAGGTGGCGATCTCGATTCGCCGCAGCCGGGAGAGGTACATGTTGGAGGCGAACTCCCTCTCCAGCTCCAGGAGCTGCGTGCTGGTGAATGCGGTGCGCATCCGCTTGCTACTGGGCAGCTGGCTGGATGTGCTGTCTGGGAACGGAGAGGAGCGCACCGTCAGGACCTGCCGGACCCTCCGCCGCCCGCCCCGCAATGCCGTGCGCTCGCCATTCCCGCTGAGCCCTCCTTGCCGCCCGCTCTGCGGGGCCGCAGCCCTTCCTCCTCCCCGGGGTTCCTGAGACCCAGCAAGCAGCTGCCAGGCTGGAGTCCGAGCTCACAAGGGTACCGCGGCCTCCTCTCCCCGTACGCAGAGCCTGGATCGGAGGCTCAGGGGGCAGCGCGGGGGCTTCCCCTGCGGATCGTCCGGGGCACCGACAGAGAGAAGTGCCGGGACTCCCCGTCCAGCCTCCGTGCCCTGGGCAGGCACCCCCCTCCCCAGGTGTCTTCGGCAGGCTCCCCCGGGGTCCCCATCACCTCCCCGCAGCGCCCACCGCTGTCATGCGGGCATGCACCCCCCGCTTCCCGCCCCTGCTCGCCTTACCCACGGAGATGCAGTGGAACTGCCGGGGGTCGGGCAGCGGGTAGGCGCCCTGGTAGAGCGCCGGTGCATGCCCGACACTAACGGCGGAGACGGAGTGCTGCTGGCGGGCCAGGGGCGAGTGGCAGTACTGGGAGCCGAAGGGAGGGAAGGAGGCCTTGATGAGGNGGGGGGGGGCCCCCTGGGGGGGCCGCCGGGGCACCCCCGACACTAACGGCGGAGACGGAGTGCTGCTGGCGGGCCAGGGGCGAGTGGCAGTACTGGGAGCCGAAGGGAGGGAAGGAGGCCTTGATGAGGGGGATAGCGGGCGGCGGCGGGTGCAGCTGGGAGGCGGTGACACAGAGCGGGCACACGCAGAGCAGCCCTGCCTTCCGAGCGTGGCAGGCGCCGGCCGGCAGCCCGGGCAGGGTGTGCGAGGGGTGCACGGCGTAGGGGAAGAGCGGCGGCGGAGGGCTGCCCTCCCCCTTCTTCTCGCCCGCCTCCCGCAGCACCAGCGAGTCCACCAGGAAGGAGCGCGGCATTGCCCCGCGCAGCCCCCGCGCAGCGCCCCGCGCAGCGCCCGCGCGGCGCCGCTGGCCAGCCCGAGTGGTGCTGAACGGCGCCCGCCGCCCGCTTAAATAGCGCCCGCGCCATGTGATGGCGGCGCCGGGCGCTCAATGGGCTTTCTGTGGCTCTTCTCTTGGCATTCACGCCGCACGCTCCCTCATTATTTCCCTTGTTAACTAAATGAACTGCATAATGTACTCTATTCTTGTCGACCCCACCCACGCCGTAGCAGGCGGCCTCTCCCCTCCTCTCCCTTTGGCGGGGTTATTTTCTCATTCTCTTGCGATTTAATATTCTTTTCTTTCTCTTTATCGCTCTCCTTCGCTTTCAGCCCAGCTTTCAGCCCGCTCCCACTTGTTTATTTTGCCGGCTGCAGCCGCGGCCTCCGCCGGCGCCAGCTTCCCCTGCCAGCCCCCCATGCCTTTCCCACCTGTGGCACCAGGTCGGCGCCCCGGTGCCGACGGCCTCTCTCTCTTCCCTCGCCTCCGGGATGCCTCGTCCCCACTGCCTCGCCCGCCGCCTTCCCCAGCCCCGGGTCTTTGTTCTCAGCCTGGGTCCGGGACCTTCCACTTGTCGCTGTTGCCGCCGTCGGGCGAAACCCCCGGCCACAGAGATGTGCCAGCCGGTGTTCCACCAGCACGGACATCCGCCCGGCCTCTGCGTGGGCGTGGGCGCCCGGGCATAGCTAACGGGTACGGAGCGCCACAAGCATTTCGGCTGCCCCTGGTGCGGGCGCAGAAAACCGGACACGCAGATACTGCTCCGTGCCGGCGGCACCCGCGGAGGGAGAAGAGGCGCTCGGCACATTCCGCATGTCTTTACACCTGGTCCCTGTGCCCAGTCCCAGCGGTAACACCTGCCATGGCACTATGGCACCATGCCACGTGCGGCGGCCCCGGCCCCGGCCGCCACCAAGCCGCGCTAGCCCGACCCCACATCGCCGCGCACAAGTGCGCCGGGAAGTCCCCGGGGCTGTGGCGACGTTAGAGAAACGGCTTATTTTTCGCGAGCGATGAGATTTAGCTTAAACACTGCCGTGGTGTCTGGATGTCTTAGCACAGGGATCTGCTAAGTTCACAGCGGTCCCCAAAGCGAGTGCGCGTTCGTCGGAGCTAACGCGCACCGGCGCTGCCCCGCGCAGGGGCTCCCCGCTCCGCGCTCCCTGGAGATTGTTGATTTAGTAGGTGAATAAGGAATGCTAACAAATAAGAAAAAAAAATAATAAACTCGTAGGGATACATATTCTGCCCCAATTTTCCCGTTTAATATACGGGGAATAAAAAGACAAACGCACCCTGTCAAAACATGGGGAGATGCTCCCTGCAGTAGCCTCCCCGCCTCGAAACCAAACGGACTTTCTTAAAAGAGGGGGGGGAGGGGGAGGGGGTAAAGGAAGCAAAAGCCTTGAAAGCGGTGTACTCCGTGTCTCCCGGCTGTGCAGAGGTTGTTTTGCCTGAGGTCACATTTTTCACTGTAATCCACGGGAGTTTTGCCGAGATACTGTTGATGCCTGAGCCTAAAAATGTACTGATGTGCACAAATGAACAGCGAAAATTACATACCGAACAAAAACGAATGTTAATAAAACCTCAGTCCTGCAATGATATAGAAAGTATTCCCACGCGTCCTTTCCCGGAAAGCGTTAAATTGGTTTGGATTTTTCTGTTTTATTTTTAAGGAAAAGGTATTTTAAAACATTTTTCGCCGGAGCCGGCTCTGGGGAAGGGGCATTTTTCCCCACTGAGAAGTGGCTCGCCACCGGGGGGTGGTGGAATCAGCCTTATTCCTAGGGACTCCCGCTGCCCAGGGGCTGAACACCGGGGCTCCGAGCAGCAGGGAGGCAAAGGGTTAACAGCTTCTGAATGCACACCAAGCCCAAAGCTACTGGGAAAGAATATCCAAAAAAATAACCAGTTTTTTTTTTCCAGCCGCTGGACCTTATTGAATGTCATTGAAGAAAGTTTTGAATGCCAGATAAAGAGAGGCGAATTAAAGTGTGTGACAGCAGAGGATAAGCAAACACAAAGAGAACTCTGTCACACTTTGGGCAAAATCCGTGGGCTTTTTACCAAGCCTCTTCGCTATGATTGAATTAAGTAATAGGAAAACATTTTCTTTCAGTTTAGAGCCATTAGACAAAAACTTCAAAGCGAATAACACTTTTTAATGTGCAGCTCAACAATGGAATCTGTTTTGTGCTGAAATGTTTAAATGGTTTGTTGTGCAACTGTGGGCTGAAATAACCTAGACTGCAGCAAAATAGCATCCTTCAGGCCGTCTTATGAGCGCTTGAAACGAGCACAGACCTTTAATATCAGGGCTTTAAACTAGCTGTCCTACTCGTCTTTTTTTTTCGCCCCCCTCTTTTTTGTGTTTTGGAGTGGGATTTTTTTTGTTTTTTTAATAGAGGAAATTCTCCTGGTATATTTGCTGTCTCGAAACGATCGCCGCTAAACGAAAAGGGTTCCGAGAGCGGGGGAAAGAGATCCGCCGGCGGGGTACGCGCTGCAGGCGGCTCGGGGGGCGCGGGGAGAGCCCCTCCCGGCGCTGCGGGCGGCCCCCGGCCGGACCCGGCGCTGCTGCGTGGGGCGGGCAGGCCGGCGGCCCCGGCCCGCGGGGCTCCTGCCGGGACAGGGTCCCGGCGGCAGCGGGAAGTGCCGGCGCTTGGGCTCCGGACGGAGAGAATCGCCGGGTGGTAGCTGCTCCCCCCGCGCCCTGCCCGCGCTGTCACACCCCCGGAGAAGGGGATGGGGAGAGGGAAGCATTAGGGCGAGCATCAGCCGGGGGACCCTTAGTGAGGGGAGCGTCAGGGATCTCTGCGGGGGATGGAGGAGAGAGAGGGCAACAGCGCTAGCGCTGCCTGAGCCGTGCCTTCCCCCCGGGGCTGGGTGACCTACGACACCGCCGCCTGCGAGGGGACAAGGTGTCACACTGCCGCTGCCTGGGGGCGGCTGTGCCGACACCGGCTGGAAAGAGCTCCCTCATCATTTTGAGGGACCAGCCATCACAGCCTTTTGTGATGAGGCCCTCACTCTCCTCGGTGGTCGCCGAGCGTAGGAGGTGCCACGCACCATCAATCCCTAAGTAAGGCATGGAGAGGTGCATTAGTTTGGGAGCTGTGGGGAGGTGAGGATGAAATCCTACTGGAATGGGAAGGAATCACTATTTCCAAGGTGACTATGTCCTTGGTAGGTGAGCAGGGTTGACGATTTGTGCGTGACAGTAATATTACCCAGCTTACCCTGAGCAATTATTTTTGAATGGCAAATACCAAAATGTAAATCAAAGCCAATTCTGAGCCACAAGGCATGCACCATGGGATGGATTCTCCAAAGAATGTACTTACGTTGGAGAAACACACCCAGGAGCAAGCCTGTGAGATACCTGTGAATCCCTTCAACTAACTTGATCACTGAATGATTCTGAGTTTGAGTAACCAGAAATAGTTTTTTTAAAAAATCACTGCCTAATCAGCAAGATTGATTTTTGTGGCTACTGGACTTTTCTCACTGATCTCTTGCTCCAGTGTACAGGACTAACTGCATGAACAGATACCCAAACTATGTTATCTCTGGCTCCTTACTCAAACTGTGCTCTGTACAGAATGAATGTTTCCTCATGGGTTTATCTTGTGCATCAACACAACAGGGCTTGTGTGACCATCTGTTTTGGCAGCATTTATTTCCACAGCATCTCAGAGAGGAGGTGAAACAAGCTCTGTTCTGCTGATGGATCACCAAGGTGAAGTGATGAGGTCTGGTAACTATTTGGGACCAGCAGATGATGCTTGTCACTCTGTGTTCACATTAAGCTCAGTGTTTGAGAACTGCAGTGTGTATTTGTAAGTTTTGTGCACTGATTTTGGTCAAATGCTGGAAGTGTTAGTCACTCTCAAAGCCAGACTTCAGGGAAGGCAAGCAATCACTTAGAGGAACACAAGGACTGAGTATCTGTGGAAAAACCAAACCCAAACTTTTAATCATGAGCTCAGTAATTTACTTTGCACTGTCTGCAAATACCATGAGAAACATGAATAAAAGCCAGTCTGAAAACAGGACACATCTCATCAGACCAGAAGCCCATCTATAGCTACAGCTTCTCTGCAGCAGTGGCTGTAGCGGAAATCTTAGAAAGTCTATGGGAAAATGAGAATTGTAAAGTGAGTCTTCCATGTGATCCACAATACAAGGAATTCCAGAACCATGAACTATGTTCGTGTTTCATTTCAGTTTTTCCGAAATAAAGTCTAAACCAAAGGGGATTTTGTTGTGCGAGTTTTCCTTTAGCTCTTGTCTGTTTGATTAACTCCTCCCAAATTTATAATTGTATAAATTTTGTAGTCTACCAGCAGTGGTTTTAGAGGGGGCTTAAAAAAAAAAGGAGAGACTATTTACAAGGACAAATAGTGATAGCACAAAGAGGAATGGGTTTAAACTGCAAGCGGAGAGATTCAGATTATTTATTAGGGAGAAATTCAGAGGGTAGTGAGACACTGGAACAGGTTGTCCAGAGAAGTTGTGGATGTCCCATCCCTGGAAGTGCTCAAGGCCAGGATGGATGGGGCTCTGAGAACCTGCTCATGGTGAGAGGGGTTGGAATTAAATGATCTTTAAGGTTCCTTAGACCCTAAATCACTCTATGTTTCTGTGATCCAGCCCTGCCACATTTTCATGTGGTTCATCCAGTTTCGTGTTTTCCATCACAAGCTATTAAGGCAGTAACTTATCTTGCCAGTAAAAGCTGTGCCACAGGAGGACCAAATCAAAGCTGCTTGTTTCTGTGACCTTTATTTTCTTTTCCTTTGATCATTTTCCACAGCAGATATCTAGGGTAGAGATTTGCCATTTAGATCTTCTTCAGCCCCACTGGTTCCTAACAGGGTTGGCTTATAAGGCAATCTTGTACTCATCTTCTAAGGAGACAATTTGTTGCTGTTTCTCCTCCTTGATTTGACCTTTCATTGAGGAGGTGGTTTCAAAGAAGTAGCTGGACATAAATAATGAGAAAGTAACAAGAAAAGTAGGAATATGCAAAAACAAACAATTTAAAATAACCTTTAGCTTTTATAGTGAGACCACATTTCAAATTGCTGGTGACCTTGTAGGACAGAAGTACAAAAAGGATGGAGAAGTGCTGGAGAGTAATGAATACAATGAATTGCAAAAGAGGATTTGGATATTATTTCTGCAGATGTTGTTAAAATACCAAATTGTTAGAAATACCATCCTTCAACCTCAGAATCCACCCTATTTCCCAGCCTTTTTTTACTGCCATCTTCTCCTTTCTCTAAACTTCTCACCTTTATGTATTTCAAGTCCTCTACGAACTGAAAGTTTTAGAGGTTGTCAGACTGCCTTTTGAGAATATCCAAGGGGAAATTCTGTCACCTTGTATGGTAAGAAACTATATCATTTCTGTTATTTATATGAAGCATTCAAGCAGTTTCCTGAGCTGATGTAATTCTTTTCAGGTTTTAATCATGTTAATGTGGATGGTACCATCAAACCATACTGATCCACAGCATGGGTACTTGAGGTTGTAAGTACACTGGCTTCAGTGCTGGCTTCTTGTCTCCTTCCTGGCAGATTTGGAGGGTCTTGCAGTGGTTGTAGTTATTGCTGAATGGACATCTGGTTAGTGCATTCTGTGATGGAAGAAAGAGAAATAAAGGTCTATTAGATTCAGTGATAAAGATCTTTCTTCGACTTCTAAGTGAAGTTCTACAGGAAGCTGACAGAAAAAAAGCAGTTTTTCCCTATCATTTAAAAAAGAATACCAGGTATTAGAGCCAATAAAGCCACTGAAGAGCAAGCTCCCAGGTGGAGTTCCCCAACACCCAGAAGGCATTTCCTAGATGCTTTTGCAATGCTGCTACATAGCCACATGCAGGAACACATCACGAGTGTTGCCAAAGGAGGAGTATGGCAAATGGGGCAGGGTGTTCTGCTCTGGATCAAGGGCTGGTAGGTTGCACATGGTGAGTGGCAAGGGTTGTGAGTAAAGAGGGAGGTTTGCTCACCTGCCCCAGGTTTTCCTGGTCACTGCTGGTGACATGATGGCAGAGCCTGAATGTTGCAGAACTGTGTAGCTCGGTTCCTTCTTTGACGCTGATGAGTACATGTTCCTCAAGTGTTTATCACACCTGAATGTGAAATGATTATCTTCAATGTTTATTCAGCTTGTGTAAAGCAGACCTCACCAAAGTATGTTAATTCCTTTAACTTGCCAGTCCTGGCAGTAGACTGAGAAAAGGAACGCTCTGAACTGACAAAATAATTTTCTTATGTTCATTACATTTTTGAGGACTTAAACACCCCTTTTGAACACAGTAGAGTATCCAGAACATATTAGGTTACATGTGTCTGTGTCTGCATATCTGGACACGAACTGGTATATTGTATTATTATATTTATAATAATAATAATATGAAGTGTGTATGATGGGTGTTTGCAGCCATACATAACCATATTGTGGCAACTATATAGAAATAATGTCCTGGAAACTGAGCCATTTGTTGACCTCCTTATATTTGCATATAAATCTTCTAATTTACAGCAGATTATTTTTTAGAGGAAAAAAAACAACCATTGGTAAACAAAAACAACATCAGGGATAGCAAGTATACCAAGCCAGTACACGACAAACATATGTGATGGCACTGCATTTTTTTGGTATTTCAAATGCAAGTAAAGCCTGTGAACATCTTTCTTCTGCTTGTTTGTTTTGGTAAGTATAGTGACCTAACACTTAACAAAGTTTGGATTTGTAGTTGTTACAGGCTGTCCTGGATTAGTAACAGATCTACGAACTTTCCTAACCAAAATGTGGACATCACAAATCTGACTTCATGCCCTTTTGCTGTTACATCTTCATCTTCCCCATTTGGAGAGTGGTGTCAAAGACTCTCCTGTCCTATGTCCCTGTGTACCTGGGGTGTAGAATCACAGCTGAGCCACTGCTGGGGATGTGCATGAGCAAAGAGGCTCAAGGTTTCTCTTGAAAGAGCTCAATTTTTGGCTTTAGCCTCATGCGCCAGTTCCTCCCATCGCAGTCTAAGGTCGTTCCTTCCATTGTGGTCCAGCAATACTGTCCACCACATCATCCCAAGCAGAGCAGTCTTATATTTTGGGAAGATAGCCCAAAGCTGGGCACTTTTATATGAAGAAGATTATCTCAAAATACGGACCTTATGCCAGTGAAGTTCAACAGGAAGGCAGCATACTCCAAAATACAAGTTGGATTTCCTGGACTTCTGGAATCCCACAGGCTTGTCAGACCCTTGAAATTCAACTCTTGCAGTTCATGAGAAATACTTAATCATGAAAGGATAAATTCATGGCTGTATCAATGCTTATCATCAGCCATTCAGAGTTTTCTTTCTCCCCTATAAGAAACAAAAGAATCTTAGCCATGTTTTATTCTCAATGTAGTTGTACTGTGAGTACATAAACTGTCCTCAGTGTGTTACCTTCCACTGCACTTATTACAGACATACAGGGAATGCACTGTTTTAAGAGGAGGGAGTCTACATAAGAGCTGGTTAATGTTGGCTCCCTTTGTAGTCAGTGGGAAGAAACATGTACCTGCACAGAGGGATTCATTTGACTTACTGCAGAAATCCTTAAAGTTAAAAAATAAAAAATATCCTACCAGAAATGCTTGCCCAGTGCTATAAAGGATCCTTAAATGCCTAACCCAAATGCATGTGCCCAGGTGAAGTCCATGGGTGCTCTGTCTCTGCCTCAGCTGTTGCCTTTTCTCATGGATGCAGGCTGCAACTCTTTGGAGCATGAACTCTCCAGAAGCCATGGAGCTGCACAGCGTGAGCTGTGTGGAGCCCCTCTACTCCTACTTTTGAATCACTGAATCTGATAATGAATCATGGTTTTTCTGACACCTCTTGCAGCTTGTATAGATGAGGTTAGAGCCTTTTAACTCTACTTCTGCCCCAGAGCATGGAAACTAATTAGAACTCTGTGTTGGTTTGGTGTTCTTGTCCTGGGAGACCAGATTGATCCATTAGATTTTAGGCATCCATTCCCCTTTACTCTCTATCTTCTAACATTTCCCTTCAGTTTTTCAACTTCACTCCTTCTTTGGATGCTGTCCTTACTTTCCCTCCTCTTCTTCAGAGTGTCCGTAGTTTTTTCCATCATCATCTTCCCTTCTTGACTCTCTTTTCTTCTCTTCAGCCAGATCACCATCTCAGTAAATAGAACAAATCTTCTAGTAGATTTTCATCCAGAAGTGTGAGAGAAAAAGTTTGAGTCTGAAGTCTTCCAATTATCTCCTCCAAAAGATAAAACTAGGATAGTTGATAGAGTCTTCTCCAAATTTTTCACATTGCCCAGATGTAAGGCTAGGAAAAAACCAATCAAGCAAAACCAAGCCAACAAAACCCCCAAAGAAATGGGGAGACTCTACTGTCTTGGTCAAAGGCACATAAAAAGAAGAAGTAGATTAAACTGGCCATAGAGAACAAGCTGGGGGAAAAGGAACTTGGCAATCAGGAAAGAGGAGGAGACAAATTCAGAAATTTCAATAGATGTCAGGAGACTAATTGTTCTCAGTGGTGAATAAATATTTAGATTTAATCTTCAGCACCAACTGAAAAAGCTCAGCAGTTTCACAAATTGTCCCTTCTTCTTGAGAGATTTTAACCAAAATTCCACTTATTCTCTTTTGACAGATGAGATGTCCTACACCAAGAAAAAACAGACTGAAGTGTGCCTGCCATGATTTTCCATCTCACTTGTCCTGTGGACACTCTCAGTCTTTTATTTCACCAAATCCCTTCCTTTCCAGCAGTATAATCAAACTCACATCAGGGAACTTCTCCCTTCAGAAGGGAGGTTTTTTCCTGTCACTGGTGGTCTTAAAACTACACCATCCTTTTTGAGGCTGAGGCAGTGAAGGAAGGCTCATGCTCCTGCTGCATGTATCAGCAAGGCTTCTCTGCTTCTTCAGAGAGCAACAAGATTAAGACCAATAGTAAAAATCTCCCTTTGAAGGAAGGTGACCTCCTTGAGGGAATTACTGTACTGGTTGCATGTGATAGGAAAAAAGAGCACGGGAATAACGTGTGTGTTGTGCCTGTCTGTTCAGGACTTGTCTGTAGATGAGATGCTTCTTTGAGACATATGTTCGCAACCTAAACTAGATGCCAAAAATAATTTGCTGATGTGACAAAAAATCCCGTGTAAAACCTGCCCAGAAGTAAGCTGAACACCCAGCTAAGGGTGCTAATACAAAGTCATGACAAGTGTTTTCCACTCTCTGAAAACCAAAGAAATAACAGACGCCAGTAAAACATTAAAAAAAATTTATCCAAACTATAAACACACACACAGAGATAGATGCAAGCCCAAGTCTGAAAGTTGCCATTGTGGCCTCCACAAAGCCTACCAGCATGCAGAATTTAATTCAGCTGTTTGTTAGCTCAGGTTATTTGTCAGGGATCAAAATAACACTGTAATGCTCTTCTGAGACCAGCTCATTCTGCAGACCTCTGGTCACTCCAGAAGCTACTGCCAGTGGGCTCTTTGCCTGGAAAGCATCACAGGTCCTGTCCCACCTCTGTCACAGCTTGGAAACTTTGGAAGAGAATACTTTCTTTTATGTTTGGATCGTATTTCACCTGTTTATATGGACTTGTTCAAGCCAGGCAATGTGGGCAAAGCAGTACAAGTTCAACACCTCTCACACGTGTCACTTTGGTGGCCCCTTCAGTTATGCTTGGAAGTGAGAAATGGGGGAAATCATCTCTGCTGCAGCTCCCATGAGATGGGGGAAGGCAGCCAAGATGGGGGTGTGTGCAAGTGTGGGTCTACTGCCTCCACTTTCAACAAATATTATTTTTACTATTTAAAATTTTATTGTAAAAATGAGGGAATAATAAAGATTAATTCTCCCTTAGTCATGGAAAAACATCCCCAGCAGAGACTCACAGAATAGCTCAGGAGAGAGATGAACATATTTCACTAGAATTGAAAACCAACAAAGGACAAGAACCAAAAAAACAACCCATTCATTTAATGTTTTTTTAAAATGGCAAATTTAGAAAATGTTGCCATTTATGATGCATATCTCATTTGTTTTTTATTTCTCAGATCAACATACCTTTTCTGTCACTGTTCCCCTTTGTTGCTTCACATCCTCTCCTTGGCAGCTGGGCATGGTGGATGGCTCTGGTCATTCGTCCACCTCTCAGCCTCCAAACAGGACCAGTGCTGAGAGACTGTGGGCCCTTACAAGGGACAAACTACTGCATCTATGCTTCCTTGCCTCAAATTAAACTTTATTTCTTAAATATTATCATGTCTTCAGGTTCCTGGTCAGATGTGTTTTGAAGTCAGTGGAAGAACTGCCATTGCTTCCAATGGCTTTTGAATACCCATTACCTTGCGATACTTTCCAGGGGTTTGCTGTTTTCCCCTCTTCAAGGAATTTGTTTTGTGCTGTTCTTCACACCAGCACGAGGAAAAATGTTCAACAGTCTCTGATTCTCCTTCCACTTCATGGTTTGCCTTCACAAACCTCTATTTCCCATTCTGAATCAGGGAGCACAGTCCAGCCACTCTCTTCACATCCCAGAAGTGCCAACAACAGCAGCAGAAGCTCCTGAGATATGCTTAAACTTACGGGGAACTTCAAGAGTAGATACATCCTGTGTGATTAAATCCAAGGTAGGAGCTAATGTCAGGCGATACATCTTGCATTTTTTTGTGTTTATATTAGTGTTTTTGTAAGGACCAATATTCTAATTATCTTGAAACAACCCCCTGGCCATGTCCTCATATCATGCTCAGGCTTGGTTGACAGAATGGTTTAAAGACGTGTGAGTCGGGTGCCTTCTTGAAAAGAACAAAAAGGGAAGCTCTGTGCCAAGAGGCACACAAAGTGGGTACAACCCATAAATGTGGCCATGAGGACCTGAACCAGCTACTGGGTTCTCAAGAAGCAGAAAAGCAGAGGGACAATGGACATATTGGCTCCAAATCTTGTTCAGAAGATGGCCCCTTATCTGGAAATGAACATAGAAGATGGTACTGCAGAGACTTCAGGCTACACACCTGCCCCTACTATGCTTCATTGCTGCTGGGGTGGGTGCAGGCCCAGAAGACAAAGGCCACCCATCTGTGGGGACAAGAACATTGTCTCCATAGCCAGGCCTTCCAAGTTCACCATGCTGAGCCTGTGGCTTTGTTTCTAAATTACTGAGTGGATGGAAAGCTGAGCTGCAATGGAAAAACGATACATCTAAAACCTAAATCCTGTTTATTCTACTGCTAATAATTGTCCTTGTTTTGACCACTTTGCTGAAAAGAAAACAGGGATCTGGGTCTCTAAGCCCATCTTTCTGTGCTAGGACATCACTGACAGCCATGAATGTGACTTGCACAATGCTCATATCAGTCCTGGAACAGAGGAAGCTACAATCAATGTATGGCCTGCCCCCATCTACCTGCCCAGTTGTGGTTATCTCCTGGAAGGTCACTTTTATGAAGATTCAACTCCAGAAAAAGAGTGTAAAGTGAAGTACATGCTCACTGTTACATGTCTTGGCTTCTCTTGGAGGACAATTGTCCTGCAAGCTGTGCACAATGCAGCATTTCTGCCAGCACAGGAGGCTAAATCCCAAAGAGAGGGTAATAAGATGCCTGAGTCATGTTTGTTAACTCCTCATGCATTAGAGAAATGAGTACCCAGAAGTAGGAAAGCACTAAACAACAGTGTTAGAGCCTAGAAACAACCAAAGTCCCATTTTCATCTTATGCAGTACAATACACCCACCTCACTACACAGACTTGATGAAAACAATGGTATTTTTAACCTTTTGATGACACTAGGAACAGGACAAGGCTCTGAATTTATAGGTTTTACATTGGCTGATATTTTATAGGCTTTTTTATTAGTATCATTAGAACAGAATAAACTTGTGAGTGATAAGGACATACGTGCAATGCAAATGATTAATATAAATTTTTAAAAAAGATAATTATCTTTCTATGGCAGAAGATGAAAACCAGACACAAACATATTATTGAACTTCTTTTCTGCATACGTCTCAAAGGTCCCTTTGTCCACTTTCTAGATTGCTCATAGAAATGCCTTTCTCAAGCAGTGATTATTCATGGTTTCACAATGGACATGGAGGTCACTATTGGAATCAAAAAATTAAAACCTCCAAATTTTTCTTTTGCCATTAACTTCTAATATGGAACAAAACAAGTCTTTATTTCCTTCAATAATAGATAAGGGTCAAAGGCTACACATTAAAATCCCCTCCATTAGGCACAGTCAATTGAATTTTGAAGTTGGGGTTTTCATTCTTGGGAGTCTTGGTTGGGAACTAAATATAAGAAGAAATCCATTTTCCGGAAAAAAAAAAAAGCCTGAGGACAAAGGGACCTGCTGATGAGTGTTCACACAACTCCAGGCTATGGCAGCACTGCAGACCAGGTTCTGACTCTCAGCTCTAAGCAGGCAGTGATGGATGATGCCCCAGTGTGAAGGCTGAGCAGTGATAAATGAGGCAGCCATGCTGAGCACACTCAGGGTAGCATGGTAGTTTTACAACACATCATAGAACAACACTGGATGCTGCTTTGATGGACAAAACTCATGGAGACTGGAGAGGAAGTATCAGCTGTCTGTGACAAGCCACTGGGAAGGTCTGGCTGGCAACTGAATGCAAACAAGAGTACCTTTGCTGGTGCTTCTGCTGGGAGAGGAAGCAGAGCCGTTCTGGAGGAAAAGACAGTTCATGCCTTTTTTCTATGGATTGCCATCCATAGAGGGGCTATAGGTCAAGAGTGCTGAGCAACACAGGAGACAAAGCCCCTGAGGTATTTTGAGCCTTGGTCTCAGACACATAGGTATGGTGGGACAATTGGGACCTTGCTCCTGGAGTTTGGAAAGAGACAGATGCCAAAACTTGGTGGTAAAATTTCAGAGATTAACTGAGTGAATTCATGGTTTCATCAGTCCTTTGAGTGGACTTTCCTCATTGAAGATAGATGCCCTCAATCCTGGGAAAAAAAAGAGTGGCAAGCTGACACATCTACAGTCGTAGGGGACCTGTCTCTGTGACCTGCAGCTCTGCAAGAGCTCCAGCCAGCCTCGTTTCCCTAGGACCCCATCCCAAAACCCAGCCACCTGTCAGAGTCACACCCTGCTCCTGAGCAGTGGTTGTAACCACACTGCAGTTACATTACCCAAGGCTGAAAACTTTCCTGCACGTGCCTGACTTTCCACACGTGAGCACCGGGTGTTAAGAACATGCATCAGTCATTGCTTTATCAAAGACTAAATTAACAATCATGATTTATTAGTACAGATCTTACACAAAAGCTATGAAAATATATAGGTTCATGCAATGCTGAGGTCATATGCTTAGCACTATGATGACCTTGATCTGATTAGTTTTCATATTGACACAAATTTTTGTTGATTTTGATACATGTGACAATTTGCACACATTGAACAACGCAATAGGTAGGCCATATACCATCTTCACTTTGTGATTGAATGTGGGGATCTGTGAAACCAACAAAGTGAGCCAATTTTGGAGGAAGAGAGAAAAATCTTGATTTGTTTATAACTTTTTTTTGTTTGTTTTATTTGATACGGAATTGCCAATCCAGCAGCAGTTCTCAGAGGCAATACTGAAGATAGAGAGACTTTAAGACAGATTTCAGCTCCTTTTGCCCTCCACAAAGTCAGAGTGCCTTAAAAAGAGCTCATCCTTTATTCAATTGAATGTTTCAGTTTATCTTATTTGTTTAAATTCATCCTGTGTAATGGGCTAGATAGATGACCTCGTGTATCCCTAGAATACTGGCCTTTTTAAAAATCCCTAACTTCCTTGATTCTGTAAATGTATATGTTTTGGGGGTCTAGGTGCAGCCTGAAAACAACATACAGCTCAACTGAAAAAAAAGAAGCCTTCACCAGAAGAAAACTGGAGAGTGGGAGCAAGGCAGCAGTGGACAGCAGTCCAAGAAGAATAAATGGAAGTGTTGATGTCAGGAAAGGGAGGGCTGTCCTGCACGCTCCAGGGTACTAAGTACATCTCCCCTCACACTGAGCCCAGAAGTACTTGACACAGAAGTATTTGACCCTCCTGCCCAGCCCCTCCCCAGCCACCACCAGCAATGTGGTCCTGTGAAATGCATGCAAAGATTCCAAAGTCAGAGCTCAAAGGGAAAAAACCACAGTGGTGGAAAGTATCAGAAACCAAACAAATTAAAATAACTCTGCTGTCCTGTACCCAGTCTGCTGTGCCTGCTCTCAGGAAAGTTCACTTATGGACACATCCATATCACAGATTGCCTGGTACTCTCCTTTGAAGAATGCTTAGTCCCACCTCTTGTCAACCCACTGGCCTTTAATCCTGAAGTTTAGACCACTGAAAATGGTGTGTCATGTGTGACTACAGAAGGCCCAATAATAGCAAGTTTGACATTTCTGAGAAAAATACATACTTCTACCTGTGTTTGATCTAATTTTTACTCACTGAGAAACGGTACTTTGGAGAAAGGACTGGGAATTTGTCCCAGAGGAAGGAAAAGAAGGGATGTTATTATCTCTTTTCTAACTCTATTAGCTCTATTTGTATCCCTATCACCTTGTTTTGCCCCAAGTTCTTAAGGAAAACAGTTTGGACCTACTCAGTAAGCTTTGCGGGGCTGAACAGCTCTTACTGAACTAACTGCATCTTTGGGGCAGAGAGGGCCAACCTAGGACACAGGCTCAAAGAGACTCAGTCGTGTCTGTGGACTCACTGTGATGCATTTGAGGAGGAGAACCAGCTGGAGAATGGACTGGGCAAGGGTCAGGCAGGAGGGGATGGCTGGGAGGAGTGCACTGAGCCAGCAGAGCTGCCTAGGCAGGACTGGCTGTGTGGTGGAGATGTGAGGACAGTGACCTGGCACAGGAGATAGTCTGGGCACCTCACAAGTCTGGATCAGAGAGCAGGACTGTGAAGAAGCCTGTGACAGAAACATTGTTGATGGCCTGTGAGAATGGCTGACAAGAGGCTTGAAAAGAGAAAAAATGGGGGGAAAATGGCTGAGATAGGAACTGGGGCGCTAAGGAGATATTGAGAGGAGGATGTCAGATGGGGGCAGAAGAATATTAGCATCATACCACAAAATGGAATTTCTGCTCCTTCATTGTGCCTAGGAACACATGGATGGGTAAAGATGCTACGAGCTTTGAGCTTGGCTTGATACCCTGGGCTCTCATGCACATCCTGCAGAGCACTCTCTGTGCAAAGCAAGGGAGAAAGAAGCACTTCAGACCTATGAACTGCTAAATTGCAATTCAGTGCAAACGTTGCCCTACGGCTGCCAAAGCTGAATGAAGAGGAATAAGAAACCTGGATTCAGTCCCAGGCAGGGCATGTTTGGTCTGATGCAAACAAACATGTTTGTATTGATGTGGACTTCAAAACACAGCAGGAAACAAAACCAGTCCCCAAGCACAAGGACATTAGCCCACATGATTCAGACCAAGATGTAAGAAATGTCAATGGGGCATTTACAGTGAAAGCTTTGCAAGGCAATGGGACCTCAGAGCTACAGCTGTTGGCCATTGCTGCACCCTGCTCTGCACCCATCCTGCTGCAGGCCTCTTGACCTGCTCCTCTGTTTAACTCTGCAGTGTTCCGCATCAAGCTGGACATTTTTCCCCAGAATCCTCAAAGACTGGCTTTGAGGTTTTCCTTTCTTTTTAACTTGTATTTGGAGAGGCATTAAGGTCTTTTGTTGTATGATTCCTTTTGATCTGTGCTACTGCGGTGAAGTCTGTACCTGCGAACTCCTTTCTTTACATTCTGGGAAGTTCAGTTTTCCTAACAAGACAGTGTCTTCGCAGGTTCAGGATCCTCTTCAGTTTCAGAATAAGTGTAGACATCACTTCTGCATCTCATCTCAAAGAAAGCAATATAGAGAGCTCCAGATCTTCAGAGAGTGACATGTCTGTAATAATAAATCTCAACTTGTCTTCTTTGTTTCTGGTGTTTTCTACCCAACAGTGGCCACCTTTTTAAACTCTCCTCTGCAATCTGGACAGCGTGCAATACGGTGTTATGGCTGTTTCTTAGCCCAAGCTGAAAACTTCATATAACTCAGAACTGTACAACCAGGACTGAGAAAAATTAGAAATCAAGAGACCTTCACTGCATCTGTCAAACACAGTAAAATGATAAAGCTACCTGGTTTTTTGCTGCTGTCCCATTTGCTGTGCTGATCTGGCAAAATGTAACCCAGGTGAAGACTTTCTGTCCCATTGCAGACTCCCTACACAGGGCTATTTTCCTGACTCTGTGTCCCCAAGTCTTTTCCCTGTCTGCTCCTTTTCGTGTGATCCCTCCTTTCTGTTACCTTGGACACAAGGTGTGTGCTTGTAGCTACTCTGTTTTTCATCCACAGGAAAAGTCCAATCTCCAGCTATCATTTAGCCTCTGAATTAAGCTTACTTTTCCCCCCACTTCTCTTTCTTTACTCTTTACTTTCTCTTCCCTGCTGTGGTCTAAAAAAAAAGGTTATATTTAGCTTTTGTTTCATAAGCGAATAAATGACACATAAAAGAAAAAAGCACAACTATCACAACTTTCACCTTCTCAAGCAAAGAAACCCCCAACTCCCATATTCTATTGAATGGTAATTGAACCTGGACATAATTGAAAACCCCTGAAGACAATTTTCTATCATGCAGACATCTTTGTCAAAACCAAAGTGTGTCCAAGGAAGATAACAAGCATGAAAAATTTTCATTTAAAAGAACCTGGCAGTGGTTTACTCTGTCTTTATTATTCCTTAGTATGGAATAATGGATATTGTAAAATATTCCGTTATGATAAGGTCAAAATGTAATGGTTTGACATTTTTATTCCAGTTTTGATGCTACTGTAGAACATATGGTTTATCATTACCTGACATTTTATTATAATGCTTTCTCTTTATCAAAGTTAAATAAATTGTTAATTGAAAAGGTACTGAATAACCAAAGCAAAATCCTTCAAGGATCTTAAGCCATACTTTTTTTTTTTTTCTCAAATGCATATTCAGAAGGAATTTTAAAGTGTTGGCTCTGCCTTTGGATATAGTTCAATATGAAATGCCAAGTATACACAGCATTCCTCTCCCTTCCTCCATCCTCCTTGGAATAGAACCGTCGTCTCCTTGCTGTTCCTAGTACGCTCCCTTCTGTCATGGGACTTCTTTTACAGGTAGCAGTTACCATAACTTGCTCTTATTTAAAAACACTCTTCATGAGCTGCCAGTAACATCTTAGGTTGACTTTCAAGTTGATGTGTCTGATAACAAACTTCATCAAGCACAAACCACGTCATAGCTGCTGATGGGAAAGTCACCAGCTTGTGCTCAGGAGATATGAAACCAACAATGTACTATGTTAGCTCAAATAAAAACACAGAAGCAAATAAAGTTCACAGCAGTGCAGAGTAGATAAAAAGGCAATTCTCTGCCTCATTTCCAATTATTTTTACTTCTGAAAAGAATTTAATGAAATTTTCCTAATAAAACACCAAAATGTTTGAACTCATCTACTTTCACCAAGGCTGTGTGCACCGGTGACACGCTCACTACAGCTGAAGGTTTTGGTTTCAATTTAATGACATTAATTCCTCATTAAATTTCATTGAAATGGGATGTGCCTTTAAAGCAAACAAAGGTGTTCATGAGGCCTTTTCACTGGATTGACTAAATGTGTTTAAACTCCTGATTTCAGGCAAGCCTTAGCTGTATTCTGTCACTGATGAGGCTGAACTGATATGAAGAAAGGAGATGTTTCCAGGATCCTGCAAAGCTGAAACGAGTGGTTGAAACACATCATTCTCCCACTGCTCTGTGTTCATCTTCTTGGCTTTCAAGTAGAAGCCTTTATGGTAAAATCCTTGTTTGCACGTCCCTAAACGAAGAACCTGCTTGTACAACACATCTGAGCGAGAATACATTTGAGCGTTTTTCATCTATCCTGCAAACACTTACCTGGACCAACAGGAAAGCCAAGAACTGAGATGTTTGTTCAGTTGGAGTCTACCACCTCACGTGGAGTGGTGGAATAGTGGCAACAACTAACTAAGCCAAACTATCGAAGAATAGAATCAAAACCCTATGGTAAATAATAGAACATTTTGTGAGAAAAGATCCAAAATGTTGTTTTGATGTTCGTAACAGTTTGGGGCTCAGTGGGA
This sequence comes from Eulacestoma nigropectus, assembly GCA_013397775.1. NCBI lineage: Eukaryota > Metazoa > Chordata > Aves > Passeriformes > Eulacestoma > Eulacestoma nigropectus. The sequence goes on from VZTE01002530.1 coordinate 1,048,735, forward strand.
AGACATCAATGTACCTTGAACTTAAAAAAATTAATTTTCCTACCAAAGCATTGGGTATTATTTCTCAGATCAAGACAACATTTGTACAGGTCTGATGGCATGAAGCAAAATAAACTCATTAGCTGATGAGATAGAAAGTCTAGGGAGGAGCCATAGGCAAATTACTACTGAATTCCTTCTTCATGGGATAATCAAACAGAGATCACCTTTCAATATTCTCTGCTCCATGTGGCTTTTGAATGGAGTAGAGATGATGTAAGATTTTTCCTTTTTTTTCCTCACAGCCTGTAATGCCAGTCTGCCTTATGCACTGACTTCACCTTTTAGCCCTGAACAGGTATAAATCACTTGATGAGACACTCACAGACCTGCAACCTCTTCTTCTGACTTCATCCAGAGTGTTGATCTCTGACTGACTCTCCTACAGTTGCTCAGCTGTATCTGCCTTGTCACAGAGGAAGCAGAAAAAGCTGGTTTTCATAACCAAAAAAAGCATATCGTCTTCTTTCCACAGCATTCATAAAATATCTCATGAGAGACTTGGCAGTTGTCTAGTGAAAATTCTATTGTTCACTTTTTCCACTTCAGCTACCACAAGTAGAAATTACTCAAACTGAGACTTTGACTCTAGAGGTGCATTGGTGTCAGGGCTGGACCCTCCCCAACTCCTGTTCATACTCTGGGAGCCCTGTAAGAAAGCTTTTAGTCTTTACTGTGCATTCCCTGTCAACTCAAACTGTAGGGAGAGCATGAACATGTGGCTATTCCTTTCTGTAGTAGCTCCTATTCCTTTCCATGCCTTCTAGAAACAGTCCATCTACCTTAGTTACAACCTGGCCCTCAAATTTCACAGCAGAGAAGATGCACTGTGCACCAGAGCTGTACATCCTGGAGCTTTAGCAGCAGTGTCTGGGCTCTGTGACTGCTGTCCTTCAGCAGGGATGCTAGTTATGGCACTAAAGGGAAAGGTGAAAGGATGGTAGTCATTACTGTGCTTATTTCCACCAGACTTTTGTTCCACTTTCTTTAATGTAGAGTTGTGACAAGACATGAAATACTGGGCAGATGGAAGGTGTATTTCTCTCCATTGTCCAGCTGTGACTCAGAGCACTATAAATTGCTGAAGATGCTGCTTTCATGAATCTCACATCCTTCTCCTTGCTGACGGATGTGAGGATATGCATAATACCCCATTGTCTGCAGTCCTGCGTGATACAGGCACTTGCTCTCTACTGTACTTGGGCTGGTTTGTCTCCTTGTGTGTGAGTTTACCATACACACTGTCACCACCAGAATGAGACTTGCCTATACTCTCTACGTTTTTAACTACAAAATTGTTAAAATATTTGGAACTCTGTCTCTCTCTCTCTCTCTTTTTTTTTTTAATTATTTTTATTGGAACTTAAACTTGTGAATCTAACATTTTTGGAGAAAGCTCAGATTGTTAAGGAATCAGCAGGACACATCACCAAGCTACAATAGGTTCACTTTCATGTGGATGCTGTAGCAGGCAAGCCTTCATGGAAAAACTCTGAATGTGAATTTAGCTAGTTTTGGATAAAGACGCCTTTCAGCGTCAATAAACACCATGAATGCAGCCACGGTAGAGTTACAACTTAATGAGATGAGGGGAAGTGCATAGGGTCAGGCCTCATCTCCCGGCCTCTGTCATGCTAATCAGCTGGGCAGCCTGCAGCTGAAAAACTGCTGGAATTTTTATTTGCATTTCATTTAGTTGGAAGGAAATTGACCCAGATGGTCCACAAAGGCAATAGAAGGCTGGCAAGCAGTCTAGTGCTGCACACTTTTCCGAGGGGCTGCGCTTGTCCACCCGTCCCTCTTGGAGCCCAAAACATAAAAGATTAAAACAGCGTAAGGGAATTGATTTCATGATTTTTAGATAATTTCCCTAAGATTTCAGAAAAGACCTAAAAAACCTAATTTAATCAGCCAGGAGCTCAATAGTAATTAAAGGGAAGAAAAGCTGAGATAATGAAAGAGGTGGTGGGGATTTTTGCTGTTGCTGGTGGGAACCTTTCTTAATTAGAAAAAGTCTAAAATCTAAATGATGTTAATGACGACAAGCATGAACATTTATTGCAAAGATACTGTATTCTTGGTCAGTTTAGATGATTGATTGCCAAATCTGATAAACTTCCTTAGAAAAAGCTAAAATAATTTGTCACGCATTTGTCCAAGCTGAGTATTTCCATGTGTTTGCTCAAATGAACCATATTGGTGCCACTGTTATTCCTTTGGCTGAAGCTTAGATATTTGCACAAGTGTTTGATTCCACACCATCTGCTCATGGTTTCACCTATTTTGCTTCGAAAGCTTAGTTAAAACTCTGATAAAAATAAGGACACTTCAGATTCCACCCACTTTTTCACTGTATTGTTAGAGATTGTAACATTTCAGAGCAAGTGCAGCAACCTCATGGAGAGCCAGCTGAGGGCATACCCACTTAATTGGAAGATATAGAGCATAACTGTAATCACACTATGTTAAATATTTCCTCAGGGCAAACTTTCAGACAGAAATTTTCATGACACCCTTGGAGTGCATGAAGCTGGAAAAAATGGCTGGGGATCCTTTATCTTCTAGTGAAGACACCACTGTACCAGTGATGTCTTCTGCCCTTTACCTCCACCATTCCCTGGAAGGGGGAAACTGACCAGTCTTCCATTTCTACCAGCATTACTCCAGTCCAGCTGAAGCTTCTGTCTTTGTAGGTAGTTAGGTGGCCTCAGTCTGCAGCATGCTACCCCCTTTTGTCTGGATTGTTATTAAACATAAGCAAACAAGTCTTCCCAGTGCAAGTTCTGGGGTACACCACCAAGGCGACCCAAACATACCACCTGGTCCCTGTTACAGTCCAGAGAGAGACTTGGTCTTTGTCTTCCAAGGAGTTAGCGACTCAGCCATGAGTTATCTCAAAAATTGTTCCTTCCCATCGTTATGACAATCACACTTCAGCTTTGATTTTATAAAGCTTACACAAAGAACTTGTCCTCAGCCCTCTATGCAAAGTAGATTGGGATAATTTCCATTCCCAGCACAATCAGAAGTCCCAAGCTGCTCCTAATGTCCCTGTGAACATTTCAGTAGCTAAGAAACAATGGAAGAATGATAGGAGGTCATTAGCTCTTTTTCTTGATCTGGTAGTGGTCTCTCTAGTAACCTAGGGCAATTTATAGGACAAATATTTATAAGGGAGACAAGATTTATGTGGTTCTAAAGACCAAATACTCAAGATGGAACACCTTAAAATCACACCTAGGAACCATAAGGCAGCATGCACAGCTACTGTCTGCATTGAAGTTGGCTGAAAGAGTTTCTGGCACTGCAAGTCCTTGAATTACCATCTCTGAAGAGACCAGTACTTACCATGTGGCTTCCAACATCCCTATTTGTCCTCCACTGCAGAAGGGAAGGATGTTGACTGTTGGCAATATCTGTCGCTCAGAGATTGAGCACAGGAGCACAGGGGCATAGGAGTCGTCTTGCCTTGCTTGGAAGAACAAGCTGGTTAACGCTTTTCCGTGCACACATCCTCCTATCCACTTAGGAGCTGGGACGTAATAGGACTTGATAGAAAATGTGGAGACCGGAAGTATTCAGATGATGCACATTAAACCTTGAAGCACATGAGAAGCTCCTTAAAACTGTTTAAAACAGCTCTTCCCAGTGAGACTTCACCACAGGATGCTCCCCTGGAAGCAGCAGTGGGCTCAGCACTGTCACAGAGTGAAAGGTTTAGAAAGAACAGGTCAGCCATTCAACATCACTTGGACGAACTCACAGATACTGTTGCTTCTGTCTCTTCAGGAGCATTCTCAGTGCAGATACTATCCAACTCTGCAACTGAATAGGGAGTCAGTGCTAGAACTGAATGGGGCAGGCCCTGGTGTGCAAGCTACGTTTTGGCTGGTGCCCAAAATACAGATGTAAAACCAAATTGCCTTCTCTTCATACCGGCAAGGCAGAAGGAAAAAAGTCTGAGGCAAAGGCAGAGCTTTTTAATTGTAGCTATATCACTGCTGACCCAGAGCTGTCTCATCTGCAGTGTGTGTGACACACTCACCATCAAGCTGCCTGTTCCATGTTTCAGTGTTGCATGAAATGCACACTTGCTGTCTGGGGTAGCTGTGGTGTGCAGATGGACTGAATTCACTGCACCACATGTGAGGGCAGCAGCAGGCTGGGCCTCAGGAATCACACTCATAAGCCTTGAAGGATGCCCACAGGGCAGAAGATTGACTGAGCTTGTTCTCTGGCCCATCTTGCTCAGGAAGCTCATGCTGAAGGAGTTTGGATGAGCACAGTAGAAATGGAAGCTAAAATATGAAAAAGAAAAAAAAAAACCAAACCAAAAACCATCAGTGAAAAACAGCAATTTCTTTAGAAATCATTCATTATGGTTAAAGAGCCTTGTTATCACCTTGGCACATGTTTCAGCAGCTATCACCAGAAAGGGTTTCCAGAACAGAAGCCATAGCTGCTGGAGGAAATGGAAAGATTCATTTCAATCAAGCTAAAATAAAACCTAAAATCTATCAGATAAACTAAACACAGTTTTGGGGTTGATGAGTCCAGTTATCTCTCACTGCAAGACTCTGAACCCTACTGGTTTCTAAGTGTGTTTCAAGGCACTTCAGTATCCTTACCACATTTTCCTTAAAGACTGCAAAAGCAAATTTGTTGCTCATGCTAGAATCTTGAGAAGGTCTCTGGCAAAATAGGGAACATTTATTCAAATATCCGGCAAGAAGAGCTACAGACTGAGCTGGACTCTGACTAACTCTGCCTTCCTGCTCAGCAGTGATCCATGCTGAACCAAGGCTCAGCCTGGGACCTGCACACCTGTGAAAGTGCAGGCGAAATAGAGAGCCCAGTGAGGACAATAAGAATGACATGAAGTCCAGATGTGTGATATACAATGAAAGAACTGGAGTTGCTCTAGTATATGCCAGGGATTTTCTGCTAGTATTTTTCAAATACATCAAGACCTGCAGCAAAAAAGAGCAAAATGCTCTTGATGCCCATATAGGACAAGAAATCATGTGCTTAGGTGCAGTGCAGGGGTTCCCATAAGACACTTGGAACACTTGCTAACAGCATGAACAGTGAGGGAGTGGAGCTGTGCTGGAGAGGTGTGTGCTGTCCAGACAGCTTTCGGAATACTCCATCTGACAGGTAAGGGTGATTGTGTCTTATGGTGATGGTTTGTACTAAAAGACTCCTTGAAAACCCCTCCAGCCTTATTTTTGTAACCTTTCAGGGCAAATCTACTTTGGTGACTTCAGGTCTCTAGATACCTTTGGTTACATTCTGTCAAGTCACCTTACACCCCATGTAAGGGTGTCTGCAAGGATTCGTCCCTCTAAAAACAAAATAATGCCAAGTATAGGTCTCTAGTACATGGATACAACTCAGCTAAATGTATTAGGTTTGCAAATTCTTGTCCTGAGTCTGAATTTGATCTTTGTGAACCCAATAGAAAAAGTGTTACAGAATTAATAAAAGGAAATAATTTCACAAAAGCTAAAACTATTTTAACAGAAGAAAAATCACGGTACACAGCTCTGCAGTTTAACTTAAAATTCAACAGAAAGTTAATTCATTAGTAAAGTCATTCAAGCTTCAATAATGACAGTCTGAGCCAGAAAATCTAGTGATTTAAAGTAAACCCTTAGCTGCGTGCATAACTTGATGCATATGATGCCAGCTGCAGAAATTGCCATTTCAAACCTCGGTCTGGGTTGGCACAATGGGAACAAATAGCTCTCAGCTGCAGGTGAAGCCTACCAGACCTTTCTCCTCAATCTTTGTATAGTGTCAGTTCTTCTTAAAAAACAGCCATTAAATTATCGCCATTGTCTTGGGGGAATGGTGATTGATGCCTCTTCTTTTATGCTAACTCAGCTTGTCTCTCTGCTCTAAATGGCCTTGTCTTTGGCATGGATGTTGGTAGTACATCATTAGGTTTTGGTTTGCTCGCTCAGAGCTTGGCAAACAAGGCTGTCAGATAACGTGGCCGTGCAGTGGATTAACACAACCCTCCTCAACCCTTTAATGCAGAAAGCCATGGGCTCCCACCTGTTGGGGCTCGGGCAGGGTGCTTTGCAGGGAGTCCCCTCCCCCCGTGAAGGTTAAGGCGACAAGGTAAAACAACAGGGCTTTGTGCTCCTTTTGTATCGACTGGGTGTCATCCCAGCTGCCACAGGTGAGGATGCACACAAGAGAGTGGGAGCTACAGGAACTCCCATGGTGGCAGTGGAGACAAACTCAATCATTTCAGGTGTTTATGCTGGCATTCAAGTGCTGTTGCTCTGCAGTTGTGCTGAAAATGTGAGCTCCTCCTGCATGCGTTGGTCCACTATAGAGGATGGCCTGTATTTGTACACAGCTGATTGCTGTTTGTCAAAGTACAGCCATATACCTTCAGAGAAGAACTGACAAGAGAAGTGAGAAAGCTCTAAGGGTCTGTAAGGACAAAAAGCTTGATGTGCTAACACCAGTACAAGCCCCCAGCAAACCCAGAGATACTGGTGGCTATCCCTGTGGCCATGGCCACAATGGTCCTGAGTGCTTTGTGCTGTGCTGGGTTCCCTGGGAAGCACGGAGTGGTTTCAGAGATGACCCTCGCATTCCTGCAGGCAGAGCAGAAGGTCAGCTGCCATGGTCAAGAGCAACTTCCCTCCTGCACCACTGTGCTGGCCTGTGCCGGGACTGGGACTGAGCCAGGAATCAGACCTGGCAGTACTGCACTCTTGGATGAAGAGAGTTTTCAGTCTGAGCTATGATTTCAGCTCAAGTAAGTTGTTTCACTGTGTCTTCCTACAAAGCAGGAGTAACTGTGGTTTGCTCACCAGGTGACTTCTGAGAGAAAATTTCTAAGGAGCTGTGGGATGTCTTGACAAGGAGATTAGGGGGGGCAGGGAGGACAAAGGTAGGAGTATTTGAAGATACTTGTGTGAAAAATCTTTCTTCTAAGGCTATAAATCTTGCAATAAAAGAGCCAGGCTTTACATCTCTCTGGTCCCACATGCAGCATCACCCTTCACTTCACTGGTCCTGTTCCCCCTTTTCCTCTCTTGCCCATTTTGATTGCAAGTTCTCTGAGCAGGGAAAAGTTTCTTGCAACATATCTGAATCAGCATAACTTGCCTCCAGTGCTGACTGCAGTTTATCAGAATAAAATGAGCCTTAAATGCTTTATTTTTTCCTTTCTGCTCCTCAAACAGCCATAGCTTGAATTAGCTGTAATCTTCATAGTTCATAGGCTCCAAACTTCCAAGTAAAGACGGCAAGTACTAAAATAAATAGGACACATTAAAATTTTTACTTAAATGGATAAAAAGAACTTAGCCTATCAGTTACACATCCTGCCTGGGGAGTGTGTGAGACTTACCCATGTTTATGTACTTCAGAGATGCGTGGCCTGGGCTCAGGGGATGTTACCTGGGCTCGTATTTTTCAGCAGCCTCTGACTCAGGAGGCAGTCTACGTGTGCTGCAGCCACCAGAGCACCTTGCAGATGTCACATGGACAAAATCCCTCCCAGTGTGAACCTTGTTTGAACCAAGGCTATGCACAGGACACTGCTAGTGAGATTACTATGGTGTTCAAGATATAAAATAACTCTCTATATAGTGGATAATGTAGTTTCCATTTATCTAATTTTGCATTCTTTTTCATTTTCTTTTTAAGAAGAGAGATTAAAAACCTTATTTCTCTCATGCATTGACTATTGGGTGCAACTCAGGTGTCTGCATCTCAAGAAGGATGTAGTAAAGTCACAAGACACAGAAAAAGGCAATGAAAATTACTCTGGGGTGAAGCAGCCAATTTATGTGGAGACACTAAAAAGGCTCCTTAGTTTAGAGGCAAGAATGCTGAGGGGTTACGTACAAAGTTCACCAAACCACAAGCGTGATGGGTAAGGCAAACTTGGAACTGCAGTTCAGTAAACCCCTTAATGCAAGTGCCAGAGAGTGCTCAGGGAAACTCGTGGAGATCTGTTTAAAACAGACATAGATCAGTGCATGGCTGGTAGTAAACATCTGGGAATCATGTCCATGGGAGGCTGCAAAGCTGAACAGTATCAGCAGGTTCCCAGTAGGATTAGACACATCTGCAAACAGCAGGCTCTTTAGCTGGTATTTAGGATCTGAGCAGGTACCTCCCACTAACATCCCATCACCTCTGGGACTGGGGGGTCCCTCAGCAAGTGATAAAAATCCTGTGGTCTCCCTCATAGCAGCTCCTACTGCCCACAATAGAGGATGAATAGATGGGTAGGGGACCTCTGCCCTGGCCCACTAGGCTTTGTCTCAAGTTCACCTTCTGCAGTTTTCTTCCCCAACAGCTTCTTGCTCTCCCCAGAGCCCAAAGAAAGCTCTCATTGCAAAGGGACCACCTTGGACTGGCAGGAAAGGGGAGCATGCCATGGACTAGAAGGTTCTCACGTCTCTCAATGTGGTCCTGGAGTTACTTTTATTCTGCTCTGGTGGTCAGAAACAATACTTCTTTAATAGAAACACTCTTTTAGAGTGACCCTGTTTACAGCCAACTCCAAACAGCTTTTTGCAAATGTTTTCCCAAATACAAAATAGTCAGTCTTCTTTGGTGGCATTCAACTCCTTCTTCATCTCATTCCTTTCCAGAGATGTGAGGGCAATATGGTTTGTTAGGATGCTCATGGACACAGAGTCTGGCAAACATGTTCTTCCATGAAGAGTCACAGTAGGAGGGATCATCTGGTAAATCTTCAAAGCTCCAGGAATTGCCCAATTGGACATTAGAAAAAAAGTGTCTCTAAGTTAACAGTTATGACCCAGTCACAAAACATAAAAAAAAAACCTTGGAAATGTACAGAGCAATAGACAAGGAATCTGCAGACAATCCAGATACTGCCCAGTGCTGAGCAGAATGCTATAGGAGAATAACTAAGACAAACAAAATCCTTCTACAGATAATTTTGCAAACAAGAAGATGTCAAATAAACCAGCTCTGGTCAGTAGTCCTGTTCGAGATTTTGGAATCTTGATTTTGTATGAAATTGGAATAACAAAAAATAATGGCTCAAAGGGCTGTTTTAGATCTGGTTTGGTGGGAGGTTTTTTTTAAGTTTGCTGTTGCTTCTTTTGAATGAACACCATGCCCTTGGAAGATTTCTGGGAACTACAGAATTCAATCAAAAGCTAAAGAAACCTTCCTTTACACCTCAGTTTTTTGAGCCAGCCTTTCTGTAAGATGACATCCTGCCATTAGTCAACACCAAAGTGTTTCTATGTGCTGTTTCTGCTTCTTCCTTTCATCTTTGAGGTGGTGAGATATATAAAATCGTAATTCTGTGAACCTAGAAATAGAGGCAGAGCCTACTCTTTTATAGACCTACTGCTAGATGAAGGGGATTTAACCTGCTACTGGACTTTCTTTTGAGCACTTAAACTCATCAGTGATCCCCCTATCAGCTGCTGTGTTTACTGAGGTCATTCATTTTATGGCTTAGAGCACTGGGTTTGTCCTGGTTCTGCATCAGCTCAGAGCTGGACGCATTCTGCTGGCAGCTCCTGAGAAAGTATTTGAACTTCTTCAAAGCTCCTGAGAGCATTTCTGGTCCAAGGGGACCATGAAGAGACAGCTGTGTTCAGAGGGGAAGAGGAGAAAGGGTGGGATGGCCAAACTTCGGCTGAGTAGGAATCCGAACACAGCACAGTCTAACACCTCTCTGTTCATTCCTTTTGCTGTCTTCCCCCTCTTCTCATTTGCAGTCTCCCATCCCCATGGGCATCAACTCCCTCAGCCTTTAAGGTGAGCAGGGACCTGTGGATGCTGAAGGCTCGCTCGCTGAGAGATTTTCCAGCTTTCTGCCAGCATCCATGTGAAAGTCCTTGCTTTCACACGGATGCTGGCTGAAAACAGTTAGAGGTTTTTGTAAACCAATCCCTTTATCTTGCAGGTGGAAGATGTTATGCAGTATTGTTGATACTGACTGAAGAAATATTTTGAAATGGGTGTTGTAGGGTTTAACCAATCATTCTGAGAGGTGGATGGTCAAAGACCAATAACCTTAGGCCATTCAAGCGAACTAAGATATATAAACGAGCCTGTAAATTAATAAATAATTCCATTTCTTCCTGGATCCAGCCTATGTTGTTTTCTTGCCATCCCCAGTACAACAGCAACAGGGACCCTCTTGGTTAGGAGCTGTTACCCCCAGTCCATGGGCTTGGTGCCTGCTCTGTCATCACTGTTCCTCTCTTCTGCTTTGTGTTCACAGCGATGAGCCTTCAGTCACATAACCTAATACCTCTAGGCAGCTGAATCTCATTCCTCACGCCAGTCATGAAAATAATTGTTTCTGGAAAGTTGTGCCAAATACTTGGATCTTGCATGATAACTTTTATTGACATTATAAAACTGCAGATCTTCTCAAAACAAGTTGTTTTTGAAGATCTGTGTGGCCTGTCAGTTGGCTAAAGTTTAGTCTCATGTTTGTAATTTAATTTTATTTCATTGCACTCTTCCCGTTGTAAATAAGCCATGAACCTCTGCCAGGCAAGCAAGGTGACCAGTCCAATCCAGACTTGCACAATGGCATCCCAGGGGCAAGACAGGGCCCTTGGCATCTGCTCTTGACCCCATCTCCACAGGGCAGGACCTGCCTCTCTGGCCAACCTGGACTGCCCCTGCCAGTTTACAGTCAGTCTCCCCCTTCTCAGACCCACAGCATCAGCTGGGTCAGCCACATGCAGAAACATCTCTGGGTCCATCTTACTAGGGCTGAATGAAACCCCCAGGTTTCCAGCTGTTTGGTGCTTGAGTCCTAGCTGAAGACTAAATTGAGACTTAAACCTATGCTTATTCTCTATCGGCCTTAAGTTTTATGCTGTGTTTCCAGGCAGACTAAACACTAGTTGTAAAATTTGATCTCCAAATGCAGAAGAAGGTTTGTTTCTTGATACAGTAAAAGCTGATCCCTTCTTTTTCCCCGATAGTGCAGTTGACCCTGAGCATGTCGAGAGTCTAATGTAAAGCAACAAACCTCATCCCCGCCTGTCTGTGTGCTAAAGAGATTTTAATGTAATTTATCTACCCCTGAACTTTGCTATGCCCTGTTGAACAGATCACTTGGGGCAAGAAAAAATGGCCAGTGGGACTGTCTGCAAGCTTCAACTTTTTTTGTCCTCATTTAAGAGAGGGAAAGCTCTGATGAATTCCTTCAAAGCTCTTGAAAAAACTGGACAAAACTGCCACTCCAGCTATAGCCCACACTTCAAATGGCCGTGAGATGGCCTTTTCTGTATGTTACATAGTTCAAGGAGGCAGTGAAGTGCTCAGTGGAAGATTTTGTGTGGGAACTTTAACTTCCCATTCCATTTGACTTTTGGTCTTTAAAATACAGGTCAAATCAATGAATTTAATGAAGGCCGTGGAACACAAAGGCTTTGCCTTGCATTTTGACCTAGATAAAGGAGAGTCAGTCCAGGTCAAAAGGCTTTAGCAGCACTTTAAGTGGTTAGTACACAAATGTGACAGAGTGTTTAGACTCTCGGAGACTTGCAAGACTCAGTGACAAGCCGTTAAAAGTATTTGAAATAGCTGCTTGAATGAACTTTGATAAGGTACTGCTATTGTCTTACATTGTCTCTTTCTTTTCATACCAAAACACCCCCAAAAGAACAAGAGTCAATGAATGTATAATGCAGTCCCACTTTTACTGGATTTGGGGCTTCTTTTGGCCCTTTGGACTTTTTTTGTGAACGGTTTATGCCATTTTCATTCATTTCCTCACGTTAAGCCTTTCTCAGAAGCCAGTGATTAATGTGAGTTGTCAGTAAGAGCTTTTAAAGTGCAATGATACTTTCAGAAGCTATAACATGTCAATCGAACCTAAGATTAAGAACAAATTAAGAATAAATTTACTCTCAGTGAACCTTCTCGAGAGATGGAGCTACCGTATGTGAAGGTAGTGGTGGCACTTTCCAGATACTACCTCGCAGATCCAGACATCTGAGGCAGAGCTAGCTCAGAGCAGCAGACCTGTACATTAAATTCTGGATTCATACCTTTCCCCTCACTGAGATTAAACAGCTTGGTGGGACCATCAGGCACTTAACACACATTCACATACTCTATGCAGGCATCTAAATCAGGTGTTTGAAATCAGCTTGTTGGTAAAGGTAAGTTTCTATAATCAAAAATAAGTATATTTTAATGGTGGAAAGTGTACTGTCAGAAAGCACGGGATCTGCCAGATCTGCCAGAAAGCAAATCTCCATTTAAATACGTAATTATTCTTCATTACCAGAAAGCATTTGTCCAAGGAAAACTGGTAAAATGTGTCACAGTTCATTATGCAGGACTAAATTTGTCTAGAAAGACCAAAATCCTAGTTAATTTGTGCAAGGCAGAAAGGTTGAGTTTTGTTTTGCTTTTCAATTTTGTTGTAAAAAGTCTGCTTCTTGAAAGCTTTCCAGGCCAGAGATCAGGTTCCCCCTTTATAATGGGAGCTATTAATGCCTGAAATGGGCCACTCTAAAGAACCACATGTCCGTTTCACATGGTTTGATAGCTCCAAGATTTTGCTCACTGTGCTTTTGGGACTTTTCTCAGTATTCTCTATAGTGAGATTTTTATTGTATTTTACTCTTTTGTCTGGTTTTTGTGTTAGAAATTTTTCCCTTATTCATTGACCAGCAACTTTCTGTCACCCATCTTTGACTTTTCTCCTTACATCTGCATTAAAGCTGTCATTTACTTCTGCTTTTTCCCCTCTTTCCATATTTGACAGCAAAAGCCTTCATCAGCTTTTATCCCTTTTTGTTCACATTATGACATAACCTGCGCAAAGTGGCACAGCTCCCCAATTCTTGTATATAAAATTTGCAACATTTTTTGAGACGGGTCAATGCCCATTTTTGGGATCCTTTTCTTTATCTGAGTACCGTGTTAAAACTTTTTGCAGATGTGAGCTATTCAGGAGCAGCCTGCGGCTGCATGCAGAGATGGGGAAAAGAAGAAAAGGCCTTCCTATTTTGTGATTGCCATAGTAACTCAAACATTGCCAGGGTGTTTGTCGGTTTGGTAGGGCACAGCCAGGGAATTTTATTTCCTGTGCAATCAAGCCCTCTACTGGAGATCATGGCTTGTATGACACAGGGTTACAGAGAGGACAGTGGGCTTGTTAGGCCTGGGATTAAGCATTTCACTTTAAAATAATACCCATTTGTATCCATTTTGTTCAACATAACAACAGCTGCTGGCCTTGGGATGACAGGCTTGCCTTTTTAACCGAAGTCTCGTATGACATTTATGAATGAGACAGACTCCATTCATTTTCACTTTGAATTCACACTGGTTATTTTTGGTTGTTTGCTTCTTTCCTTTCTTTAACCATGTGGTCATACTCAACATTGTTCCTGCAATTACATGCGTGGTTTATGAGAGGGCAAAATCTAGCCTTATTTGGGATGTCAAATTATCACTTTCATTTGGGGGAAAACAGGTTAAAAAAGAAAGGAGAAAGAAATGAAGAAAGCATTTTATGTCAGTATAGTGGAAGCTTTTTATTAAACCAATGGTAGAGATGGAGAAAGAAACCTCAGGTGTACGAGATTTTTTTTCAGATCTGCACAGGAGCTGCAGACTTCAGGCAGAAAAGGTTTCTATCTCTTTTCTGGGTCAGCAGAAGAACTTGTTGCTCCAAGAACTTCCCATGTTTCCAGAGTGTGACAGACACCCCTATTCCCTGCATACTGTGCTTTGCATGCACCTGCCCAGGCAGCTCTTTATCCACAGCTGCTGCTGCTCCAAAGCATCCCAGCTTTCACCTCACCCTGGCTTAACTGAGAGGCAACGGCTCCACTGACCTCTTCTCCAGGCCACCTTCTGCAATGGGTCCCAACAGAGGAGTGGAGAGAGATGCACTGGTGCAGACATGGAGAGGAAAAGAGCAGCTTGTGGAGGGGCTCCTTCAATGTATTGATTTCAAAGGGAGTTCAATTTTCTGCTACTTCATGGTCATGCTTTCTGCTGACCTCAGGGCTGCAGGAAAAGGACTGATCCTCCCAAGAAATTCTGATGAGGCTGAGAAACACCCTTTTCCCCTCATTCCCTCACTCCCCCAAAAGAGCTTATTGTATTGGTTTGCATGTGTAACCTGAAGCAAGTTAAAAAGTGAGGACCTCATTGATTCTGGCAGCAAGTTTTCCACCCAGAGAATGCAGGGGAGCTCTGCAGCTGCAGGTCTCATGGTCTTTGGCCCTGGTGAGCCTTCACGCTGCTATCGGGTAAGCACAGGACATTCCCATTTCAGTCAGGCAGCAGTGGCCCTCCTGCCTGAGGTAATGCAAAGGAGCAAGGCCAGGGTGAACCAGGGCTGCCCTGAAGTCTTCAAGGAACTTGGGACAGAGACACAAGTTTCATGTTTCCTCCAGCTCCTCTCCTGACTTACCTGCTCCTGCAGCAGGGCTTTGAGAGACTCACAAAATTATCTTGACACATCTCTCCAACTTAAGGCTCTGCATTCACTGAATTCCAGCTCCATTTAAATATCAGCCAAAGTACTTCTAATCTGGCACAGTGGGAAAGCTATAAGGGAAGCCTCCCTTCTATAAAGCCAGAGGTGAAATTTGGCTTTCCTTTTCCTTGACATATTTCCTAGAGGAGACAGTCACCCTGACCTTTTTTCCCCACTGAAGCTCATATTTATGAGCTTCCCTGACCCAGGACAGCAGCACGAAGCAGTTTGGTGCAGGCGACCTTTGGCAGTGCCTTGCAGCTGCCTGCAGAAAAAGCAAGATGGGGTGGGAGAAGGGAGAGTGCTCTTGGTGACACCAGCACAGTGAGCTCGGCATCAGATCCTGCCTGAAGGAGAGAAGCTCCCTTACACCATATCAGATCACTAAAAAAGCTCCCACCTTCCTCCTCTCCTCCCTTCCTTCCCTCTTACTCTCTTCCTTTCCCTCCCTCCCCTCTTCCCTCTCTCCCCCTCTTCCTCCCTCCCCCATATTGAGGTTCAAATTTTTCATTCCTGCATCATAAGAGAGGTTCCAAACTAGGTAAGACCTCAAAGCTTCCCTCAGTGCTGGTGACTGAGGGAACAAAGAGGAAACCCATGGGGATGACACCAGAGGGCCTACAGTCTGACTCAGACAGATGAAGTACTGGGAAATATTTCATTCACTGTACACTCCACCTTGTGAATCTGGCATTTGTGTACACTAGATCTTCCTCAACCCTGCGTCCTACTATCTTCAGGATCCAAATCCTGGCTTCCCGGTGAGAAAAAGAGGAAAAGTCGATGAAGACTGCAGTTATCTTTCCACCTACTTTAGAAATAAAATAAAATAACTTGCTTTCACACAGACACCGAAGCAATGACGTAATACTCAATAACATCATTAACCAAAGGTAGTGGTTCAAGGAGGGATTTTTCCTGCAAGTGCCATGTTGTTAATTGATTTGGAATTTGGCTTGTTTTGCTTTTCCATTCCAGACTGGCTTCACATCTGTGAGATTGCTGGGCATGTCCCATACTGCCACATGGATCCACCTTAACCAGGCTGGAGTGCAACCATGGCCGTGACCTATCTGAGCTGTTTGACCATGGAAATGCCTGGTGTTGCCCACTACTAACAGTCTCTGCCAGTACTTACCCAGCCAAGCCCCAGGAAAGGCAGTGCCCTGTGTCACCTCACACACAGTTCCAAGTCACACCACTAAGAACCAGAATGGGGATGAGGATCACTGGCCAGTGGGAAAAATTTCTTTGGCCACATTTATTACAGAATCAACCTTTTGTCTCCTCTCAGAAATAAATGAATTGAGCTGATGTAGAATGACGAACAAAGAAAATAATGTACATTAGGATAATGGAGTGGCTGATCTTAAGCCTCTATTTTTCATGAACTACCTGCTTTCAGATTGAAAAGGTTAAGATTAATATTCAGCTATTCCCCTGAAGCAAACAGTATTGTAGCCCATTGCTACTTCTTTAAATATGCTCAAGGACCTGGATCCATGTCACTCAGTCCGCAGAATATTAGAAGCCTGGACATGCACATGACCCATCAACCCATGGAAGATCTTTCTCAAGGCCAGCCTTCCTCTGTACCACACCCCCACACCCCTACTTTCTGCACTGAGGTGGAAAAGCTAATGTGGGGACTCCTGAAGAGGCTGCCCAACATGTGCACCTCTCCTGATGTGCTACCCACCTGGTGGGTGGGCTGGATGGGGCTGCAGTCCATGACCTGCCCTCGTAGTGCCCACGGCTGCACAGACCAACACTGTAACCACCAACAAGGCAGGAACATCTGGAAACACCACCACATTGACTGAGAGCAAGATCTATCTATACTGAAACCCCAATTCTGCCCTGAGATCAATCCAGTGATCTCAAAAAGGCTCATATGCATATCTTCCTCCCCAGAGGAAGACTTTCTTCATTAACACAGAGCTGTCTACATTCTATGCTCTCGTGGCCTCTCTCTTTTGCCAATAAATGGGAAATTTCCCATTTCATCTCTTTCTTCCCCAGAGCCAAAGAAACAATCCCATTGGGAAAGCCACCATTAGTCAAATAAACTTCTTTATGCTAGCATAGTTGATGATCATAGTATTCTTAAAGTATTTTCCCATTTCCATTACCAGGAATTCTTCCTCTCCCATTGCAGCAGGTAAAAAATATTAGGGAGTTGGCATGCTTTCACAGTGTCCATTAGCTACATACAGTGAAATCAGTCACACTGTTACCAACAGCAGTTGAACCAATAACAAATCATCACAATGTGATACTTGGAGATACTCATAACTCCTTGGAGATGTTCAGAAGTCTTCTGGACATGGTCCTGGTCAACAAGCTTTAGGTAGTCCTGCTTGAGCAAGTGGTTTGGACCAGGTGACCTCCAGAGATGCCTTCCAACTTCAGCTCCTCTGTGATGCTAGGTTGAATGCTGAATATTATAATATTGCTAAAAACTCTTTATGATATTGATAAACTACTGTAAACAGCCTTCAGGAAGGAAAGGTAGCAAAAATCAGCAAAGGATGTTGAACTTTAAGGATAAAAGAGAGTACGAAATAGCTTCACTTCAAACTTGCACCAGCATAAATTCACAGTATCTCTTTGGTTTATGGATTTGCACAGATGTAAAAAAGGAATCCAGTCCAAGTCCCATAGTTCTGAAATAAAGTGTCCTAAAGGTCAGTTAGATACAGAAATGCATGAAAAACCATTATTGTGGAAAAACTTTCTTGGAAGCCATTTCACACCTTGCCTACTTACATTATTTGCAGAAGAATTTAACTGCTTTTTTTCCCCACAAGGCACTTCATTTATAAGTTTTACAAGCCCAAGGAATTAAAAATATTGTATCTGTATGCAGCTGTTTCCATCATGGTCAGACCGACAAACAGCTCTGGTTTGATGAGGTCATGGTCCTTCTTGCAAGTGAGTTGTGATTCACTGGGTAGCAACTTTGCCCTTCTTACAGCATAGGAATTAGGATGGTAGAGGTATACATTTGCCTTTAGGTAAGAAGTATTAAAATTCAGGGAGTGGTGATCTCTGAAATAAAGAGGTAATATGCCTTTTATATTAATTGCCAAATTTACTCTCCCAAATTTACATATATAAAAACCTGCTCAATTCCAGAACCAAATGATAGGAAAAACGTACTGAAATAACACAACACACGGTGTAATCTGGTTCTAGGGAGAGCACTGATGTGTCTCAGAGCTTGTTTTCAAGGTGTGCATGTCTTCTTCACTACAGTTGTCACATTAAGGTTGTTATGTAACAGCTAAAATACACCTCTGAACAGGGAAAATCAATAGACTGCTATTGTGGCTCAGGTATTTTGAACTTAGCAGAGCTTAGAAGCTACTTCCATGTTTTTATCCTTTGCAGAAAAAGGGTTGTGGTGGGATTTAACTAAACCTCAGTCCAATTCTTCACTGTGTTATTGCCTCACCAGGTACTTTAACGTGATATAAGCACAAAGAAAGCCAAATAAAATCCGCAGCCAACTCCTCCTCAGTAAGGTATGTAGTGTACAGCTCCATTGCCACTGCTGATGAAAAAGGATGCACAGACCAGATGCCTAATGGCACAGGAGAGAGGAAAAGAGCTAGCCATGGCATGGCTGTAGTTGGCTCTGGCCCAGGAAGGGTTAAATTCTTTGTGGTGAGGTAGGACAAACTTCACTTAAACTCAATTCTGTGGCCAGCCCGATTGTTTTGACACCTGCACTATGTGAGGGATGGCATGGTCTCCTTTGTGGTGCATAATGACACATCTTCATTATTGTTCTAATACTCTGAAAAAAAAAAAATCCCTAATCTTTCTGTGGTGCCAGTGACTGTAACAATGCCGGGACGTTTTATTTTCCTCCTTGCTCTCTCTTTCCCTTAACCCGCTATTGTTGCCATAGCCACGATGGTGCAGTACTGCTGGTTCGGGGAAGTTTCTGTACTGTACCGCCCTGAGCTTATTGTTTAAATCTGTATTATTCAACTGTTCTGAAGATTTACATTTTTAATGGCTCATTTATGTAATCCCATAAATAAAGTAGCAGAAAAGCATCCCACACAAATGAGTGAATTGGGGTTTGAAAAAAGCTGCTGAAGCAGGTCACTCAGGGTCTCAGCTGCGGGGCCTTGATTGGTATCAGCGATATAACCACTGTGGCAATGGACTTAAGACCACCCAGTCAGCCCCAAAATGGTGCATTACCAGGGAATAGTGGAATGGTGCTATAGTTCAATCTCCCCTATTTAACAGGGAGCAGAGTTCTGCTGCAAAAACCATTTCAGCCTCAGACTCATTTACCTTATTGCTTTGACAGCTGCACCTCTCCCGCCTTAAAGTTTAGATGATTAGCTTTTCCCTCCTTGCAGCTGATGGCGATAGGTTTTTTTTTCTTAACCAGTATATTCCTGAAGGCTGATAAATTCCCTCTGAAGAGCCTGTGAATTCAAGCACCTGTCTGAAGAATTTGTTTTACAAACTGAGCACTGAGATGGAGATACCTTCTAACAATTCTAAGCTTCTGTCCAGTGCTCCCCTTGTTGGCTCCCTCCCCACACACAAATCCTTCATGAACTGTAAACCCTTTGAGCAGGGCAAGCATTATTCTATTAGTTGTGCTAATGAAAGATGGGGAAGATATTTTGTTTCCAGTCAGTTCTCACCCTCCAAAGTTGATTTTTGGTTGTTATTGCATACAGCAGCCTCATAGCTGCTGCGCATTTTGGGGTACTCTGCCTCGGGGCATCCACTGCAGGTCCTGAAGCATCCTGCTCTCCAGGACAGGCACAAGCAGCTGGCTGTGTGGCTGACACCTCACACCCTTATGCTACTCAGCTGAGTCAGTAGGAGAAACCCACCTAACCTCAGGCTTGTGACCTTGGCACAGCTTTGGATCCACCAGCAAGCCCCACTGCAGAGGGTGCCAGGCTCAGCATGGGCAGCTTGCCTGGGGCTGCCCTGTTTAAGGTACTGCAGCCAGGCAGATGTGAGGCGGCATTCCTGGGGCTGAAGGATGACACTGATGTAACCATGGAGAGCTGGTCTTCAGCACCTCAGCTGTGCCCTCATCACCTGGACCGCCTGGGCTTCAGGGGAGCTCAGGCCACACCAAGATGGGGTAGCTGGGGCAGGGGGACAAGCCTGACAAAGGGACATAGGACTGGCACACCTTGTAACCCCAAGAGTTCTTCTGGGGATCCCAGTTGGCATAGCACATCTGGAGAACAGTTTGCTCTCCTATCCCCTCCAGGTGGACACCCCTGCAGCTGCAGCAGAGAAGCTTGGCAGAGGCACGAGCTGAGACCCTGCCATGGTGAGCACCACCATCGCCCACCTCCCAAATGGTACTGACAGGTAACAGTGGGCACCATCCTTCCCCTGGCAGCCAGGCCAGGTCCTCGCCACGCTGTTCCCATACATGCCTTCCGCCAGGAGAGCTGTGGGAGCGCACGGCTGTGAAGACAATGCCATCCATCCTTGTGGCTCTGCCCAAGGCTGTCAGGACAAGTGCTAGCTGAGGCACCGACTGGAGGACAGACAAGCATCACACAGGCAGAGCTGGAGCGACACGCCCTTGTGTCCGGCACCCCATCTGCAATACCTGCTTTGCTGTTACTGAGACACATCAATGCTTCCCTCCCCACGCACAAGTGTTTCTGATGCAAAGAACAAGGTGTTTTCCCCTAATTCCAAAGCAAAGCAGCTCTTCACAGAGGTGTATGCCTGCGGGAAGCTCTGCTGGCAGATAAACCGCAGCGATCCACAGGCGAGTGGCAGCCGGACAATAGCCCTTCCTCAGTTTACCTGCTGGATCTTGTTCTGCCTGGCTGCATGGAGCGGAGTCAAAGGAAGCTGCTCGGAGGCAGGGAGCAGGCAGCGAAACAAAGGCAGGAAGAATACCAGCCAGCCCAAAGGAACAGTGGGGAAGCTGGTAATTGGGCCGTGTATGTTTGGCTTTCGCCAGGCTAGCAGGTTTGTTTTTCCCAGGCTGGAGCCTAGACTGAAAGAGACACGAAATTATTAAAGAACTCAACCTAGAAAGGAGAAAAAAAAAAAGGAAAAAAACATTAGCAGCAACGGCTGGAGGTGAATCTCAAGTAATGGGAGTACGGTGGGGGCTCTCTGCTCCTTTCCAAGGGCATAGATGCCTGAGAAACTATTCTCAATGGCAAAGAAAAATGAAGTTTAAATAAAATTCATTCCAGTTGACTTTTATTGCTAGTTTAACTCATTTCTTAGACAGCTGAGAGCTTACTGGGCAGGATGCAATAGGTCCTGCTACAGAAAGGTAGAGCTGTGCCTTCCTGGTCCCTTTCTTGCTGCAAGAAGTTTCCTGCAGAGATCCAAGTCTAAATGAGACCTGTTGATGAGGCAGACCCAGAGCCACTCTCAGGGATTCCCCCAGAGTGGGGCTGATCCTCAGTCTTTTTGCCAGGCAGATGTTGCAAGGAGCTGTACATCCACCTGCAGGTCTGTAGCACTTCTAGCAGGCAGGATGCATGCAGGAGCTCAGTGCAGCAGAGCTTCCCTGATTCACGCCACATAGGGGTTTACTCATTGACACAGTACCAGCCACTTCCCTAGGAGTCTATGCTTTCTCACAGATTTATTTAACCAGACTGACTCAGGTGCTTGACATGAAGGAGGTCTTTCAAGTAGCCATGCCCCACACAGCATCTTGCTGGAGTCCTTAGGGAGGGAGGTGGAGAGCCAGAGCATGGGAAACTTCACCCACATCTCCTTGGGGCATCCCCCAACCTAGTAAATGGACACTAGGAGAGAGAAGGGGGTAACACTCAAACTGTTCTACACAAAACACATTCCGTTCTCCAGAGACTTAGCAAGTGGAGGGGTCCAGAGAGGTACTGACCACACAGCACTGCCTGGAAGAGCAGTGTCTGCTAATATGGTAGGTAGAGAAAACTGTATTTGAATATAATATCAAGAATTAAGACAAGGTAACAGCTCATGTAGGGCCTTGGTTTTCCTTCATGTGTTATACTCCTTTCTTAATAGTCTTATTATTGACTTAAACAACAGTTCATTACCAGCAACCGTCAGTTGTTGCAGGTCCTGATGGATTAGCTGCTTGCTAGCATTTTTCTCTGAGAAAGTTTAAATGACTAGCATTAGGCAAACTTTCATCCCTCATGTGGTGCTTTAA
Organism: Eulacestoma nigropectus; assembly: GCA_013397775.1. Classification (NCBI taxonomy): domain Eukaryota; kingdom Metazoa; phylum Chordata; class Aves; order Passeriformes; genus Eulacestoma; species Eulacestoma nigropectus. The sequence goes on from VZTE01002530.1 coordinate 1,070,442, forward strand.
AAGACACAGGCAACTCCTCTCCAGGAAAAGCTGGAGAATTCAGAAGACAGTCTCAAGCAAATCAGAATGCCCATTCATGTTTCCCAAAACCAACTTTGGTCGTATTTACACAATTGATACTGAGATATCACTCAAATGATACTGAGTGTCACATTGCTGCTGTAAGCACTTTCTGCAGGCAAAATTTTTAAGGCTTTCTTTTAATCAGAGCTATGTGCTCTCTAACATTTACTCTTGATTATTTCCTATTGACAGTCACTAAAACAAAGTGTACATTAACATAGACAGGAGTTTCATTCATAGATGGTGAGCTACAACAGGATTATTTGCAAGTGCAAAGATCACTCACATGAATAAAGATTTGGTGGATCAGTGGCTCCACTGGTAAAATGACTAAAATCCTTCTCCAAACACAATCCAGATACATTTTCTTGCTACTTATCCAAGCAAGTCTGCTTTTGTGTTGTTCCAGCTTAATTAACTGAAAGCACATAATTATTAGTGAGAGCTTCGATGGGACAGGAGGGGAAACACGCTTCTTGGTGATCAACTTGCAGCCACAACAAAAAAAAACCCCAAACCAGTTCTATGCAGGAAAAGCAACCCCCTCCTGCTACATTATTCCATTGATCTACAAACATTTACATCTCCTTTGTTATCTAGTTTTCTGTAGAAATTTTGTGATCACTAAGGAACACTCTTTGGACTGCACCTCAAGAAACTTCTGGTTTAGACTGATCCAGTCTAAAAAAGAGGGTGTGTTTTTGCCTTTAAGTCGCGTTATACATGAAATCTGTTGGGCTTTTCTTGGACCTTCATGATTCACTGTAAATAATTCAAATTGGATTTCCAAAAGAGAAGAGGCTGTACAACAAATGTAAGAACTGCATGTTACTATCTCTCTGTCAAAACTAACAAAAGAGTTTCATGAAGGCTACATAAAATATTTCCTCCTCTTTCACATTATTTTGTGATCTACATTCAGTATCAGACTGACGAAAATGAACATTTGGGGGATTTCTATCCAACATAATAACAAAGTCTAATGAGCAAATTGTTCTGGCTATGGCAAGAGAATCGTCTCACCTGAATAAACTTTATCCACATAATGTGCACTGAAACAAAACATTGACAACACTGGTAGCCCACAGATTAACAAGAAACACCTGTAAAGTACCACTGCAGCAACACTAAGGGAAGGTGCATTCCCTTTCCACAGGAGTAACTAGGGAAGATGAGACCAAGAACATACTATTTATGTACATATTTATTTAAGGACTATGCACTTTTACAAGTAACAAGTGTATAGCAGTTAGTAACACATTTGGAAAAGTCATGTCCAAGTCTTAATTTTCAGGGTTAAATCCTATCTTTAAGATGCCTTATAAACATGATGCTAGCGCTGCACAATATGAGCAACGGCAGACAAAATACAAACCTGGCTTTGTGCACCCAAGCTCTTATTAAAAATGTAATCACTGTGCTCCCTTCCAAGTTTACTGTGATTCTATAAAGAGTTGCCTTAAGAACAGTTAATGAGAAGCAGAGGGTTTTGTTTTTATTAAGTACACTTATGAAAGACAACATTAAAAGATGGAATTAACCAATGCAAGATTGATAATTCGTGTATACTCTGTAAGTCAGAAAAATGTGGAATTAAATCTGAACCTACCACCACCACCGATAAAAACAAGCTTCCTCCAGGTATCAGTGCAGGTCATGTTAGATCCTTTAGTTGAGCATTTCCAGTATGCAAGCATTATCAGCAATCCAGATTAATTTTGAGAGCATGGTCTAATCATTTTGCTACCTGAAAGCCTGGCATAAATTAATATAGCATCAACAACAGCCCTTATCCCAAAGTGGTGTTTGAAGGCCTGAGAGTTGAAAGCTCTCAGGACAGCATATACCAGCACAAGCCAGACCAGCAAGGATTCACAAAACTTTCTTCTGTGGAACATCTCCAGTCCAAATCCTGACCAATGGTGAGATGAATTCTCCACTTCAAAGTCATATCCATCCAGCACTGTCACTGCAGCAGAACGCAGCCAGTATTATAGCTGCTGTCCTTTCAGAAAGGATTATTAAGGAATACACAACCAGCAACCAGCAAAATAAGGACTGCAAATATCATCTGTTTATTTAAACTGAAGTCAGTCCTTACATTCTTCAAAGATACTACTTTTTCATTGATCCCACCTAAATAACTGTAAATTTTCTGAAAGGCTGAGAGTTCCATTTTAGTGCTGCGGGTCTTGCATGGAAATAGAGGACCTGTGCATAACTCCTCTGGAGAAATGTCAAAGTATCCCACTTCATTGGATATGCTGACCCTGGCAGTCTCCAGAGGGCTCAACGCCAGTATAACTACCTTCTCACTACTCAGAAGAGCAATTCCCAGCTCATGCACCAAAATCCAGCCAGAGCAGACCTCCACTTTGGCCCTCCCATGTCGCAGCTGACACAAGCTCTCAGAGGCAGGTGAATGCAGAGAGGAGAGGTGCTCACATGCCTATAGGTGGCACTCTTGCTCTGATTCAACACGGAAGGGCCACGGAGCCCCGGTCCTCCTGTCCCTTGGAGGAGAGAGGCACATCTCACTTAAGAAACCCATTAAAAGCATTAATTCCACAACGCACTTTCAATGAACATTTTCGATTTTATTGTCAACACACTCAAAAGCAAAACTATGTTGAAAACAATTATTTCTAGGAACAGTAAAATACAAAGTATTTCACACAGAAGTTTGTTACTGTAACACAAACAGAAGTGAGACATAGAATATGCCAATGTGTATTATTTGTGCTCACAGTCACAAGTTTAAAAACTGTACCACTATAGAATTGTCACATAGCCTTGGAAAGTGAGCATTTGACTGTTTAAGCATCACCTCTGCATTTCTAGTACTACATATTTACCTGGAAACTTTCTAGCAGTAGACAGAGAACACAAAAATTTTGTTTTCAGGGTTTGTTTTGAAAGCACCATGACAACAGACTGTTCAAACTACCTCCTTACAGAGGGAAGTCTAAACAGAGACAATTACTGCAGTTGCAGCTTTTTAGGGGTCGTGTTTATTGTTATCTATGATAGGTTTGTGAATACACATTAACAAGCAAAATCAGTATTTCCTGGCAGTCCCTCCTGGAAAGCAAAACCAGTATGGCCCATTTTAAATTTGTTCTTTTTATATTAAAGAAAGCAACCTCTGATATGCTATACAAAATGCTTATGCTTGGCCAGGCACTGACCAGCTTTCTCTTCTTCTACATTCTAATCCAATAAGCAAAACTTCTTTATTGGTTAGCGGCAAAGAAGTTCTGCAAACTTCACGCAATAAATAGAATTCTGCTTAATTTATATTTATTTCCAGAAGAGTGACATGACTAAATGGTTTGTATTAGACAGTGACACACATATCATACTCCATCACCAAGGCCCTAAGCTTAGTCAGAAGGGGAGAGAGGAAAGGAGTAAAGGGAATGTCTGTTCTAAAACAACTGAAAGCTTTATGCTGTACTTTGCTTTTCTCTTAAAGGTCCCAAAGAAAAGTTTCTAAAGCTACCGCAAGGTTACTTCTCACACAGGCAACTTGGTTCAAAACTCAAGTTTGAATATCGGCTCTTCTTGAAAGACTGAGACACCCCTGCTTTCCTATACTTAATGACATTCCTGACTTGTAACAACACATACTTGTCACTCTTGTCTTCTCATCGCTTGCTTGATCGCTTTTCATGTTTATCCTTTGTGTGCTGGTTTCTGCTTTGGTGTCTTGGAGGAGAGTAGCTGACTCTCCTTCTGGACTGAAAGCTGGGTGTATATGGGTGAATTCTGCGTTTCTTTGGTTTTTCTTCTTTCCTGCTTTTGTTTGGCTCAGACTCCTTATTATCTTCCTTTTGCTCACGCTCTTGGTCTTGTTCTTTTTGAGATGGCAACGTGTTTTTGATGGTATTAATAAGAAATCTTTTATTTGTACCAGCAAGAGGACATTTCAACCTGTAAAGACATTTAAAAGTGATCAAAAGACAAGATAAAACCATCCCAAAACAAGTCTGAGATTTTAACTTCAGTGATTTTAAGACAGGTTTGTGATTTTGGCTTTCCTTGCATGCCACCTAGTGTAAAATCTCAGTACAGAAAAATAAGTTCCAGATTATCTCCATTCTCCTTTTGCCTTACTCTTCATGGGAAGAAAATTATTTTACTTCAACACAGTGAAAATCCACATGATTTTCACAAGGTAGTGTGTGCAGGGGAAAGCAAAGGATGACAATATATTTTAAGGTTGATGAGGCACCTAATTTAGGTATTCAGAAATCAAACATTTAGTAACATGTTCTAAATCAAAATGGAATGGTTTACAGAGATCATGATCTTCTACAGTCAGCATTATCTAGTGAACTGTGATATTCAGAAAGTAAGATACATGTCAATGAAGAACCCAAATAGCTGTAACATAAACATATACGAGACATACCAATTTAAACTTATACTTAGCAACCACCAGTGTTTTATTTCTTTTTCTTAAACAGTAAACACACTTATCCGACTATTTTCCTTTTTTTTTACTTTCTCCTCTCACAACTTAACACTTCTGCACATAATTTATCAGCTAGTTTTAATAAACAAGTATCGTAAATTTCATTTATCTTGTTGCTATCAGCTGTACTCTACTCATTCCCAATTTATCATCTCTTAAAGAATGGAATAAGAAAAAACAAGTATGAATATGTTCCTACAGAAAGCAGAAATCACTCTAAAGGCGTTTATATTTGGAGTCACTGTGGTGTTTGTCTTCACACCATTTTTGAGACAAGTTATGGGATTACTTTTTAAAAATAAGAGCTGTTAGAGATCACAGCCACTTACTGAATCAACCACAGAGTCACGGAATCCTAACATCACAATGTTAAGATCATCTATTCTACTTGAATATTTTGTGTAAGTGTAGAAACTATACCCTAACTACTCAAAAACCTTTGACACCTCTAAACAATCAGCTATCAGAACAACAAGCAAACTGCAACAAAGATCACATATGATTATTTAGCACGCTTCATGACTTAACTGGACATGGAATTTACTGTGGTGTTTTGCTTCAGGTCTGCCTACTAAGCATTCCTGACAATTGTTTTTGTCCTAAATCCTTGAAGAACTTCGGAGAGCAATTTTAGAAGTATACAACCATACTGTTTTATTTCCACTAGGTATTTTCTGACACACTTCTATTGCATAGAATGTTAGAATTTTCTAAACTTCCTTCATATAAATCTACACTATTTTTCTCAAATCCTGGTTTTAAATAAACAAGATCTTTAATCTAGTATAACTCTTTTGCAAATTAGGGAAACTATCTATCCATTACTGAGTAAAAACACAAGGCTAATAAATGTCCGTAGAACAGGGTTTCTACTTCAAGCTACACCACCTATGAACATGGTGCTGAACATGTCGTGGCACAGGTTACACTCAAGACATAACACAAACCAGTCAACATTTAAGCCCTCTGTCTGTCTTACGAGTGCATTATTAAACTATTGCATCTCAACATTTCCTACCAAGGAGGGCAGCTTTCTCTAGGCTGCATCCAGGCAAAAACTATTTCACATTTGTTCTTCCTCTTGCTTTTTCTTAAGAGCTAATGCACTGACTTAAGCACTAATATAGATAATGCTAGAATGAGACAGTCAATCTGCCCTAAATAAATTCATCTGGCTGAAGCATTTATTTCTTTTTGACACTATGAGTGCTGCCTGAGCTATACTAAGAATGAAAATTGATGAGAAATGCAGGACTTGAGAGTCAGCTAAGAGATGCCACTAGTTTGCCATCATACTGTGATTAAAGTGAGCCACCAGGCTTCCATGGAGCAGCAGTAAGAAGAAAAGCACTAAAGAAAAACATTACTTCTTAGTTTTATTGCCCTCAGACTTCAAAGCAAATTCTGCCTTTAAATCTTAAAGCAAACGAGATGTATGGCATGTGCTACATTACATGCATAGACACAAGCACATGTTTACATACAGCTATGGTATATATGGAACTGTGAAGATTAAAAGTGAACTGTATTAATCCACTGGTATCTTTGAGAGCATCTCTAATGGTTTGAAAATTGACATCTCCAAAGACCAGCCTTGGGTTTGCTGTAGGGTCTGATCCTGCTGTGCTCAGTTCACAAATAGGTTTGCCCTCAGTGTGAGCTCTGAAGGGCTGGGAGGCAACCTCAGCCTGGGCATGGTGGAACACAATACTGCTGTGACCAGCAAACAGTGCCACAGAACTGATTTAAGAAGCTTTGCTTTAAAACAAACAAACCGACCAACAAACAAAAAGAACAACAACAAAGACATGTTAAAAGAACACTAAAGTTCTGAACTGAAATGTGCCCCAAGCAGGGCTGCAGGTGTGAGTGAGGCAAGCACACAAACTGCAATGCTAGAGCCATCCTGTCTACAAGACCCCAGTTCTGTAGCAATGTATTCACCCATTGTAAGGTTCACTTTTTGCTTTGCGTGCTCCAAAAGCTAGGCCCAGCTATTCTCACTGACAGAACCTTGCTTTCCTCCACAAATAAACCTCACATCCCTCAAAACCTCTCCACTATGCAATAAACAAGACAATGCAACGCATTTCATTTTGACAATGATGGTGACTTTTGATAAAAAAAAATTAAATCCGTCATTGTGAACATAGGTCAAATCTCAACCCTACTTTTGACCCTTTAAGCCAACTTCTGTGCAGCAACACAGAATTTTCAACCAGTGCCTGTCATCCAGTGCAGCAGTGCAGTTTGGCACAGAAATGTACTACGCAAGTTCTTAACAGTAAAAACATGCTGACACCATTTAAGACACAAGAGCACAGTGCCATGTGCCACAGTCTTGTCTCTGCTGAGTAACTGGACATACCAAACAGGATTGGCACAGTTAGCCTCATCATACAGAGTAAAGCCCATCTTTCCAAGAAAAAAATTCACTATGGATGAACTGACAAGTACATTTCCACCATTTCGAAACTGCCATCGAAAATACCATATTTCAATAGAAGAGTGACTGAAGGGAGGTGGGGGAAGCAGCTAGAGATTGTTTTGTCAAACCAACTAATCTATGCTGTTACCCTGTCACGGGGGACCTTACAAAAGACGATGCCTCAGAGGACGCTGAAAGCTTTGAAATATGGTCTTGGTAGTCAGGTGCAGCTGGCAGGACTTTGTAGGATCATAGAACAACCTGGTTTGGAAGGGACCTGAAAGATCATTGAGTTCCAACCCTGCAGACAGTGACACCTTTCACTAGACCAGGTTGCTCAGAGCTCCATCTTACCTGGCCTTAAACACTTCCAGAGATGGGGCATCCACAGCTACTCTGGGCAATCAGTTCCAGTGACAACTTGACTTGGGATGTGCCCTGATTACAAGATTTTAACATATTTACTTTGCAATCTCTATCTGTACCCTGTTTCTCCTCCTCCTCCTCCTCATATTCAAATGAAAGATGAGAGGAATCACATTCCAGTGTTTCTGCACAGTCACACACCTATTCAAAGATAAGATGCAACACAGCACTTCACAGTTCCAGTACCCTCATCATCATAATTTTGCATTCTGCTGTACTTCTAACAGATTTGGTACTGAACAGAAAGCCATCTACAGGAATGAAAGCGATTTTAGGATTGCTTTACAAAAAATAGAGTTAAAAATAATTTAATGCTTCCAACATTTTTTTGTTGTAATTTCAGCTGCTCTTACAATGCAGAGCTGAACAAACCATCCAAAAATATCCTGTTTTCCAGTTCTTACTTTACATAAGCTTTTCAAGTAAGATGATAAGCTACATTTGATTTAGCTTTAGCTCCCATTATCAGCATCTCTGAATATCAGACCTATACACTGGAAAAAGGAGCCTCTAGAACTTTTTTCACACAGTAACTTTTGTGGCATTTAAACTGCCTTTCTTGGTTAAAGTAGAACAACTGCTTAAAATGGGACCTAACTCCACTGCTATAAAGAAGCTTATGGATTATCTACATAGAACCAAGAGAAACAATTAAGGGAAGCTGAACTTTTGGCTTTATTTTAACCAGACACAATGGAAACCCCTGAATATCCTATTCCATCTATGTCCAATAGCCTCTGATGAAACAAAGAAATTTGCCTAACCATTTCAAATGTTCTTACACTATTTGTCCACCACTTCTCACCCTGGATCCAACTGATCCTTCAAATGTTAACTTCCAGACAGCTGCTCTGATGTCTTTTCTCATCTCAGAAGTTCCAGCATCACAGCATCATCACTAGGATTCAGCCATAGATTCTGCTCTCTTCTGATCAACATTTCCAGGATTAAGACACCTTCAGAAGAGGGCTCTTCCTTACCCTTCTCTCACACATTTCCTTATTTGTGATTAGGTGTACTAATGCTTGAGCCAGATACATCATCAGCAGGATCTACATCATGTGTTATCATAAGGATGCAGGAGACCCCCCAACAAGAATCACCATGGCCACAGAGTATATACAAAAGGAACACTGTAGGAACTAGAAATACTGCATTGCTGAATGAAATCTATAAATAAGAATATCCAATATTTCTTGGATTCATTTACCATGGACCCACACACTGCCTATCTGAGCAATCCTGAGAGTATGGAGGCCAGTGAGCTGAGACTCTTAACCAACTAAGAGATCATGCAGCCCACTGGCAATACTGACAGCTGCTTCATGTGCAGAGAGTCTCAGAGAATTTCCCTTCCTGCACAAACTCTTGGCCAGTATCACTGCCAACCTCCCTGCTGGTTACTTTTCCCAAACAGGGACAAGCCTTTCTTCCACTAGCCTCTAACCCACACAGGTTGCAGCACCTGCCCATGTCATCCACATTAAACTTGTAAGACAATGTAACACCAGCAAAACATTCCCAAACTGGAAGAAATACTAACAACACTGTCCCGTGTTTCAAGGCTCAGTCTTTGTATGAGACTGGGCTACAGGTTGACTGCTTTGTGCATTTTTTCTGTACCTGTCAACTAAGCTAGCTTGGATACTTGCATTTTAGGCTCTAGCAACAGCTGACTATCCATCTCAAACGATGAGACAGCAAAAGGTTAGACAGGGGTGCTTGGGGAACTTTTTTGAACAGTGTACTTAAGCTATGGAGAACTAATCACACCAGACAGTAACAGAGCAATGGCTCGAACCTAAAAGCAGTCCCAAAACAGCATTCAGAGGCTTGCTGGCTAAGGTTTTTCTGCCATCAACATCCACCAGGAGACACTACTCCTTTGTAATGGTATGCACAATACAGTCACCCCACCCAGGAATGCCACTTCTCCATATACCTCCCTTTGACCAACTTCTGTCAAATGCCACTGACTCCAGAAATGTATTTCCCAGTACTCAATAGCTGCTGGAGAGCAACATAAACTGGAATCAGTGAAGTATGAGCAGTAGTAGCCTCTGCTTCTCCTTACCCAAAGACAGATGGCAGAACAAATCTTTTCTTCATAGGCCGAGCTGCTTCAACTTTCCAGTGCCAATGCAGGACTGATGGCCTTACACTAGATGTCTCCAGGGTTTGTGCATCTCTTCTCCAGGACCCCTCTGACAAAGGGCTGAGGAATCCCAGAAGTCCTCATGAAACACACCTGTAAGCATTTTGAGTTTGGCAAGGAAGGAAGGTTTTGCGTTTTACCTGTTAACACTGTGCTTTTAGACAAGTTGATGATGATCTTGTCTTTGCTTCTATCAGTTATGTTTTCCTGGATCTGGTCTACTGATACACATTTTCATGAACTAACTTTTCTGCTCATTTCATTTGCTATCCACAGAGCTCTGAGCAGCAGTTACCTTTTTCTCAGTAGTTTACACCTTGCAAGGTTACATGTCAGTCCTGGATGTAATCTTTGAAGCCCTTCAGGATTTACTTTGTTCCAGTATCAGTTACACTTGACAGCATTCTGCTGGGGTGTGATACTCAATTGAGCATAGTTAAGTTTTCTTCCAAATATCTTACCCATTTTATCTCCCACATCTATATGCAATACCTAGCTGTTGGGCCAGTTCAGAAGCACCAGCACAATGTGACAGGGCATAAAAATATTAAAGAGGTGAGAGCAGAGGCAGCTTGTAGCTGCTGTCCTGTCTGTTGTGCCTGCAGAACCGGACAGCAAAGACTTATTGGGAGTTTGCCTTTGGTTTTGGGGGGCTTTATACTTTCCTTACAGCAACACGCCAGCCGTACACTAGCCTATGCCAAACCCTACAGCAGGAGATTTGTCACAAATAGGATTACTACCAGTCTCTCTAAGGATAAATTCAGTGAGGTAAAAACCCCAGGAGATGCATTACATACAAAGAAATCATCTCTGAGAGCATGATATCCTGAGCTCTAGAAGAAGTACCTTGAAGGTACTACAGAGCATATCCAGAAACAAAGATATTCAGCAGAGCACTTCCTAGGCACAAGGTATGGGCCACTGATGGAGACAGGGCACTGCACTTTGTTTGACCCAGTATAGCTGTTCTCATGTACCTCTGCAGTCCTCGGAAAGTACTTCAACAGCCTCAGTTCAGGATATCACCATGCCAATCCCTATGTCCCTATGTCTCTCTGCCTGAAGCCTTCTTGACAATCCTTTCCTCCTACAACTTTAACAGAACCCTGGCCTAGCCAGACACCATTAATCTGCGACTGCTCTGAAGAACAGGCCACCCCTTGGCTATCCCTTCTCCTGGCAGGTCTCGGGCATCAGGCTTTAGCAAACTGCATCCCGAGCTGATCACCACAGCCAGCTGAACAGGACCACTACCCTTTTACAAACAAGGAATAAGAAGGAGCCACACACAAGAGCAGATGCCCATACACTCTCTTGGCAGGTATTCCAGACTGAACAAGTGGCGGCAAAATTGTACAGGGACACCTGATTATCTCCCTGCAGAAATCTTTAGCTTCCATATCTGGAATCCACTTGCAAATTCACAGTAACTGGATGCATGCAACACTTCATGGTGCTAATTATGTGCACTGGCCACATGGCTAGGCTGACAGGGTCAAAGCACAGCGGATCAGTACAGCTATAGCCACTCTTGGGGATTAAAGCAATTAAGCTATTTTAACAGAAAGGGTATGAACTGCATGCCTAGAAGAAATACTGAGTAAAACATACAGAAAACCCCAAATCTGTTTGAAAACATAAAGGAGTAACTTTTTTTTTTCAGCAAGGTGCTATTGTAATCTCTTCAGAGCTACTAAAACAAACAACTGAGCTGAGAACTTCATGAACAGTGCAGGCTTATCTCTTACTACTGTTGATGGAGGAAGCCAAACCTTATCTACAAGTGCACTTAGTGCAGTCAACTGGTGCACTACTTGCATGAACATCCCTAGATCCAATAGCTTCTTATCAAAGTCATATACACTATTTTACGATGAATGACTCTCCTCAGCATGTTATTATTTCTCTAATTACAATTACATGCATTACATTCCATGACAATCTAGCTGTAAAATCTGGAAGACTGCACTGAAGAATTAATGCTGTATTTCATTTAGGATTTAAATACTGTGATTCTTTTCCCAGTTACTATACAAATTAGCCCCTGGGTTTTAGGGGTTTTTTAGTATTAAAAAATAACCGTCTTCCAAAACTGAGTATACTTTTGAGTTCAATGAGTTCATTTTTGGCTACAATTTACACATTAATTGTCTACTAAAGGATAGTTTGTTATTTTATTAGTATAAAGCTTTAGGTTTCTTTGTCAGGTTATGAATTCTTTTCCCTTAAAAAAGAGTCCAACCCAGTAACACATAGCCAGTATGTAGGTACATGCACAATGAAGACGACTGGCATTTTAAAGACTCATGAGGTTCCAACCCAAACTTTGCAATTCCATGTATTGTAAGAACATATTCCAAATTTTCCAATTTCTTTGTCTTCAACACATTCAGACAAGCAATTTCATGCAGACAGAGTTTACCTGAACTTCTTTCTTATTTAGACTGGAATTTTTGCCCAAATTAACATTTGGATGAAGACAAGTTATTTAAACATGAAACACATAAAAAGGTAGAGACTTCTCTCACACATTATATATAAGATTTATTTTGGCATCAGTCATAGCATTCATTTCCTTTTGGCACAACTTACCAACCCATAGCTCCCATTGTTTCAGCTCTGGTTCTCCCACGTTTTGCTTCTTTAAGTAACTCTTCCACAGCCTTCCTAAATAAGAGAAAAAGAAAAAGGTCACCACTTGTGGAACACAAGAACATGCCACTTTATGCACTTAGGCAAATAAAGCAGATAGCTTTATTCACTGTAGTGAATTAAGCAATAAAGAAGCTACCAAAATCACCTTGACTTTAAGTTAATTCAGATTCCTATGCACCAAGATTAAGAGAAACATTCTGAAATATTGAAACCAACTAAAGTTGTTGCAAAAACCAAAACTGTAATACTGAACGAAGAACAGGGCTTGGGGCACTTCAAATCCTTTTTAAGCACACTTCTGACTGTGAGGACAAGGTGCATATCCTGTCATACCACAGGCACTCATGGAAACCAAGTATCTCCCAGGTAAGCTATCATTTGTTGGAGATACTTGCTCCAAGATGCCAAGTACAGTGCCAGCAACCTCACCAGCTACTGCTGCCTTCCCAGGTAAGAGAAGTGATGTGTGTGGGGTAGCTACTTGCAAGAACACCAAAAAAAGGGTGTAAAACACAGACTGTACCACTAGAACATGAGAGATGTTGCACACACAGATCTTCGTGAAATTACAGCAAAATTGATTTTTTCTCCAGACCCAGAATTTGCTATCTGAGCATCCTGAGCTAGGTTATAGTGATAACAGCAGGAACACATGGCTTTTATAGAAGCTTGCCCTGAGCCTTCAAACAGAAGTGTCAGACAAAGGTGAGGAAAAAGGGGAAGAAAGTGTCTGACTTTTAATTACCAGTCACCAAACTTGGTGATTCTCTTTCTGAGAAACCTGACTAAAAGATTAAAAGCCTGTCATTATTATTGTACTATAAAATCTGTCACAATTTATAACTGAAATTATAAACCAAAGAATCTGAGCTATAAAGCACTAATAGAACACACACATAGGTATTTAAACAGCTATGATTCAGTTTTAGGGAAAATATCATAATAAATTAATATAGTGACACCAGTTCTATTAACTTAGGTAGGAATTACACGCCTTTAAGTATCTGAGATTTTTTTTCTTGTTATATCAAAGCTCAGACTGACTTGACATCCATCTTAGCAGCCTTCTAGGTCCACATCTTCATTATCAACATTGTTTCCTAATATTGTTCTTTCAACATCATCCTTATTCACTGCACCTTTACAAAGCCCTTTCAGCTTGCACAGACAAATGAAATGCAATGCTCAGATCCTCTTTGAAATAATATGTTTCCACTAACTGAACTTATGTCCTCTACACAAGTAAGCCGAAAGCTACACAAACAAGTTTTTAAAATTTGCTTTTAGAGGCCTCACGGGACTCCACATTCCTCGCTCTCTTCATTTTTACAGCTTGGTTACAATACAAACAGTTCTGTGGCTGTCAGCTTCAATTCTAAGGGCAGCAGCACGAGCAAAGGGAATACAGCATGCAACTTTCACACGAGAACCATCCAAACACTGGGGGACTGAGAGGAGGGAAAATTAGAGACAGGGGCACATTTAAGAACCCTGTCATCATTCTGACATCTTTTATAGCAAGCACCACTTAAAACTTGCTGTGGCAATTATTTTTGGGCAATCAAGCTGCAGAACTACAGTAACATGAAGGTACAAGCACTGATATTTTTATCTTCAAGAGTATGGTACAAGAGCTATTTACATTTCTGAGGAATTAGATTTTTCCTCTCTCTATATTCCAAGGTTATAGGCAAAGCTCCCATTGCATATATCCTAATAACCAGTATCACAAATGAATGTGTCAAAAGAATAGAATAATGTTAAAGGCTCCTAGTCAGACAAAATGAGAAGTATTTTCTATTCTTCACTCAGTGGAAGAGCTTCATCATTTTTTTCCAAAAGGTCAAATGGAGAGACTGAAAAAATGAATAATCAGTAATAAAGAGGCATGTCTGATAGCTACAGGCAATGAAAACACCATGTTATTACAGAGACCACCCAAAGTTTGTGATTACAGATGACTGTCAGAAGAAGACGTATCATGCTGAATCTGACAGCCGAGAGGCCAGGCAGTCACAGCCCCATGTCCAGGTCCAGCCAGTAGCAAGGCTGGAAATCTACTCCTAGGAGGCAGAAGCACACCCCATGCACTTACACTGCTGGCCACATCAATCACAGACAGGCATACAGTGCTCACACGGACAGCTTCATCCTGCTTTTCTCTCCAGCTGGGTGTGGGAGTCCAAGAATTCAGCCCAACTGCACTGCTGGTACAGACCATCACGCAGGGCTGACTGGGACACCCCGGTCCCCCAGTATCCAACCCCACTGCAGTCTTGCCTGTAGAGACACACAGGCATACACACACATCTCATCCCTGACCCTACAGTCTCTCCAGCAGCTGACCAGGACTCCCTGGTGGCCCCAACAGCTAGCTCCTCCTGGCTCTTGGAGATACAAGCTCACGCTCCAGCTCCCTCCTTATTCACCCACTTGCCAGCTATTCATGTGTCCATACTTGCTCCAGTACTACAACACAGATAAACAGGTCCCCAATCCCACTTTAGGGGCTAACATTTGGTTTTACTCGCTCCATGAAATGTTCCCAGTTGCCAGCACCCAGGCCTCCAGCCCAGGGTCCAAGCCCAACTGCTGGCATCCAAATCTTCACATGTTCCAGCTGCTGGCACCATGGACACATGGTCCCTCCGACCCACAGTCTGACTATAGCTGCTAGCGCTGAGATGTACACCCTCTCCCCCGAGAGTCCCTCAGCCAAGAGAGAATTAGAAAGAAATTTAACTGGAAGACAGGACAGGCTGTGATGATTCGGCACAGGGCACAGCCAGACAAGAGTACCAACCAGCAGCCTATACACATAAGACCAGACCTTTTTATCCCCTTGTTCCTCTATTTTCCCACTCTCACTTTTCCCCAAATCACTTGAACTTCCCACTTTTCATGTCTTTGGTTCTTCCCCTACATACCCCATAATAAGCCACGAGAGAATCGACAGATAGAGGTAACCAGGGTGACCACCAAGCCACAGCTGAAACGCAAAGCATGGATTTCTTTCCTTACCTCACCAACAAGGCCAGGCAGCAGGGACGCACGGGGACACAGGCGCTGTTAGGCTCAGTTCATCCTAGTGGCCAGGGGAGCCCACTGTCCACCCCAGTTTATCAGAGGGCCTCGCACACGCGCAGTTCATCACCTTGCTGTAATTTATACCATCTCCAGGCTTTTGATCTCTCTCTCCCAGCAGGAGGCTCAAGCCTGTCTGTGAAAATGCCTCTTAAGTCTCTGATAACATTTATGTTATCTCTACAGCTCTGTCAAACCAGACAGAGTAAAACCAGCAGGCATAATACGTGAATTTTTCCCACACTGATATTCTTAGCATTCCCAGCTGCAACATCACTTGAGCGAAACTATTCCCCCTCCCTTGCCAAATCTTTCATTTTTGACCCTTTCCTCCCAACACGCCATATGTGATCACAAACTGCTTTTCTTCTGCATCCCATAACCCCTCCCACAACCCTATGCAGCAATGCCCTTGAGTCCTCTTGATGGGTATCATGCCTGGAGGCCCAGGCTATCTCTTGGGATCAGCCCTGGAGTGGGAGGGGGGGCCCAAAGAAGACATCCATTTCTGTCTGACCTTATTGTGGGTTCCCACCCACCAGTGTGTCCCCATGCTCCTCTGGGCTCATGGAGGTGGAGCTCTGATGGGCTGGTAATTCTTGGCATGGGCCTGGGCGAAGCCAGGACTGGGTGCTATTTTGGCTCCCCCCACCCATCATGGTCTCTCTGTAGTCCTCGCTGGGAGATTTTGGCACATAACCTAAAAAACTCTGCCATCTCCACCCAAGCCATCATCTCATTAAAGATCCTGATGAGAACGCTAATGAAAAAATATCTACTGGAATTGCTTCGCAGCACACAGTCACCTACAGAAGTGCACAGACCTGGAGTAGGAGGGCAGTGTTCATATTCAACATCTCCCAGTCAGAGATGGGACATCTTTAACAAACACATCTTCATGAAAGCATTAATAACTGTTTGCAGTCTATTCCACTACTATTCAAACTCAAAGATCAAGCTTCTACTCTACTGCAATCAAAAAAATCCCACCTAAGTCAACTTCCTGAGGCGCTCTAGGTCCTGAGAGCAAGCTGCAAGCTCAGGAAAAACAATTAGCAATTTTAAAAATCAATTTTCTCGAAGCCTTTTTATGCTAACTATACAACTTATTTTTAACTGTACAAGGGACTAGAAATAGAAGCGAATGTTAGTATTCCAATTACAGCTGAATAATTAATATCAAAACCTTCAGTCAAACAAGTGACTGAAGACACTGGCAGTGTTATTTAAAATCAGCTCTCGTGAGCTGGTCCTATCTGCTCACCCTTACTAAGAAAATGGACGAAAATGAAAGTCAGGAATAAAACCTAGGCCACAACTGTAAGAGCAAGAATGAAAAGAGGCACAAACACGTCACAAGCTTCCTAACATTTGTTCAAAGGCAAAGACATTCCACATCAGGGATGTGAATGCTCTCATTTTTTGTTGGTCAGGTTTTGTACTTATTTAAGTATTCTACTTGTCAATCTCGTGAGTGCTATTTGCAGTACATTTCTGTGCTGATATTCTCACCAGCCTGAGTAGTGAACATATCACTCCATTTCAAACACCAGTCTTAGCTCGCAGACCACTTTTTTTTTTTTGCCATGAGTATGGAATACTGAATCCTGACACTTGACTTTAACTGTTAAAATAAACAGTAAGAACCATCAGTTTTCTCCAAGGCACAAAGCTTGCTTGCTAAAAAGCATAGTTGGGCTGCCTGTGCAGCAAAAATATTAGATTATTGATTCTCAACTCAACTACAGGCCTCTTGTTAAAGAATTACAGCGTTCCTTGTGATTCAGAGCAGCATCTCCGTAGGAAACACTTAATCCCAAGTAAATGATGCTCTAAACAAGCTTGGCAGGCACTTGTAATAAAGTATGATATCCAAGGTTGAGAAATATTTGTAGCTATTGAATGACAGAATGGATTATGGAACGATTTGGACACAAAGTATAACAAAGCCACTTCCTTCGTATTTGAAGAGAAACAATTAATCTTCTGTGCTTTAAAGATACAGAACCACCATGACAATAATTTAGGAAGGAGAGGAGGAAGAAAATTTTTTTTTTTTTAAATAGTAATGAAAATGATGAGCTCTGTAATATCCCAGTGGATATTCAGTTGAAATAAACTAGGAAAAGCACATACAGGTACTTGCAGAGGAAACAAACTGAACAGCTCCTACTAGCTGGTTTGCAACTTCTTTCACCTCCTTCTTGGGTCATAAGTTCACAATACCATTCATTACATGTTAACAGAATTTAGAATTTTCTTAAGAATCACATGAAACTTCAAGGCTCAGGGTCTACACTGACGTACCAGCAAGTTCACAGGAAAAAATCTCAGTTCATACTTCCATCAAAAGTTTCGGGTGAGATGGAACAGAGGATGTAATTAAGTAGAATGTAGCAAATATTACTATTTTACACACCTGTGCTATTTACAGCTTTTAGAGTTTTAAAATCCACAGAATGCAACAGTCACACAGGAATTTATAAGTTAGTACTCAGCTTTCTAGGAAAACTTCACCTCATATTAAAGTGAGGAAAACGTCAAAATTAAGAGCAAGTGAGAGTCAGACATGGTAAAATTGAAAAATAATATTAGGAAATGTGGCAGTTAAGTATCAAAAAAAAGAAGCTAGATGAAGAGACTCCTCCTTAGATAGTAACAAAAAAATAGGGCAACTGACTTAACAGATCACTTTTTGGAATACTGGGACACAAAATCCATTTCTGACCGGAAAAAGCATGCACAAAAATAGTTACACTTCTTTTTCCCTCATGGTAAATTAAATGAAAACCACATGTACAAAAACCTTTTTATTTAAGACTTGTGCATTGCAAGACAAGCCTGAATTCAGAGATAAACTACTCAAAATATTCCACATAAACTCATTTTTGAACACTAAAAATCCACCCAAAGTAAACACTGTGGCTACAGAACAGAAATGCCATTAATTGTATGCTAAAGCCATATTATAAAACCCTTAAAAATTATAAACCCAAACTACCATTGCTACACTATTCACAGGAGACTATGATCAACAGGTTATTGAATATGAATCTAAGGCATAATGTCTGTAACCCAAAGGATAAAGAAAAGTCTGTATTAGACTGGAAGGGGTCTGTATTGAAGATTTTACAGGGAAGCATATTTAGAGTGAGTAATACCCAAGCATGACATCTAGATGTACACAGCACAAGCTGAATTCAGGGTGCTACTACTAAACTGAGCTGCCATGAAAACTTACGGCATGAAAAAGTAACTAATGATAGGTGGATCCAGGACAGAAAGAGTTAATTGTCAAGTGCACTACATTGTAATTATAATGTGTTTGGAGCTGACTGAACACACTCTGAGGTGAACAGTGGCATGGACTGGTGACACCAGACAGCTAAACCCTACTGTGTACCTTTGCTAAGTGTCACTGAGCTTCATCCTCATTATCTACCACGTCGCCACCAAATAGGAATAGCAAATCCCAGCTTGGACTGAACCATTAAGGCAGGGTAAAACTTTAAATGTAGCTCCTGGGAAGAAGAGCATCAATCAGGAGGACACTGTGGAGCAGTTGGCCATAGCTGGTGAGTGAGCAGCTATGCCCTGAACTGCCCAGAGAACCCCAGGTCCCCAGCCTGGCAACAGCAACCAGAAGTCAGTGTGAAAGAATTAGGGACGGAGTTTCAATTCGCCATGAACAAAAAAGGTTAAAGTTTGGAATGGCACTAGTAAAAATAACATTCATGCATACACAGAAAGAAGCTTTAATTATTAAACTGATGATCTGAGAACAGAAGTAGCTTAGCAAGAATTAAAAGCCTCTTAGAAAGCATTGTGCTCTCTAGCCCTTCCACTGTCCCAGTGCTACTGCTTTTGGCACATTTCAAATACATGCCAGATATAAAAAGAAGAAAGTTACTTTCTATAAGCAGACTCAGATACGGTTTCTTAGAAGTTAAAGGCAAGAACCACGAGAACAGTTCAGAAAGCTTCTGGTCATCATTTCACTGTAACAGTTGTTTTAAACTGCCATAAGGAAAGTGAACAACTCAGAAACAAGCTTACAAAAAAAAAAAAATCCCATCATACAAATAGGGCTATTTTGCAAAACATTTGTGATATAAACACCCAAAGTGTTCCTAAAACACAAGTAAGAGAAGCCTACTTTGAGTGTCTAAATATAGAAATCTATGTTTTATTCCTCAGTGTTTGCTCGGGAGCACTGCAACTCAAAACGTGCAGCAAGACGAATCCACTAGTCCCAACGAAATGCCAAACAGAAAACAATTTTATTTTTTGACAAAATAACTGCCAAGCATTTTGTACTTTTTTTGATACAGGAACAGGGCAAATTTAATAATTTGTCAACAGGCGCATCTCCAGCACTGAAAATTGAAACTCGGGATTTTAAAAATGTATTTTACCAAGTACACAACTTATTAAATTGTAACTGATGAGGGGTGAACCACCCAAGACTTTCCAATCTTGTTTCTAAGCGATATCAGCAAGCACCGAAAGTTCTGTGCGGACGACACGGCAGAAGCCGCTCCAGGCCGCGCTCCCCTCGGGGCGCACCCTCACCGCACAGCCCAGAGGAGGGGCTGTCTGGGGACAGCGGGCAGAGCCCGCCGGAGCTCGGGGCCCGTTTTGCACCGCGGACCTGTCGGGCCGGGAGGAGCCGCCCCACGGCCGCTGCCAGCCCCCGCCGGCCCCAGCCCAGCGCTGCCCGGGCCTCGCGGGGCGGGAGGCGCTGCC
>VZTE01002530.1:1096619-1120943 GCA_013397775.1 Eulacestoma nigropectus
AAAAAAAAAAAAAAAAAAAAAAAAAAAGCTTGCCTGGTATCAGTGAGCCACCTTTGTTGGTGCATTTTACTTTGTCATGATGTAAAAGTGCTTTTGTCTGCATACCTCGTAGTCCCCAGACAAAATGAGCTGTGTCGTAGTGACAGTAGAATAGCGCCTCTAGTGGGGGGTTCTCTGGCTATGGCCATGGCATCCAAATAATTCCTCTAATTGACCAGCAAAACCAAAACAGCAAGGAGAAAGCCCATAACCCCTACAAGCCTCTTAAGCTAACCACTTCAACACAGCTGGTTCTTCCACTGCCGTCAGTAACAAGCTGTGCAGAACAGCACGTTTGAAGTCTATCTTGCGGCCAAGTAGCCTCCACCTAGAGCAAGTCACATTTCAAGGAGGATGCTGGAGACATTAATGTCTGGATGTGCTTCATGGGTAGTGCACTGAATATCTGCAATAGAGTAAATACTTAAGTATGGATCTTTTTAAGTTGCCTCTACATGTTTGGGGGTTAAAAGTTACAGAAAAAACCCAAACTAGTTACTAGTATTGCCACTTCATGCAGAGGAGGATTCCTTATTGTTACTTCCAAGTTCATGCATTTATTTACCTGTGGCCCACCCTTCTTTGTCTTCTTGCCTCTTCTTACTGAATCTATTGCCCTGCCCCATGTAATTTTCTCTTACATTGGTTTTTTAAATCGAGTTGTTTAACATTTGTTTATAACCAGAATGAATTAACTGTAAATGAAAGTTGATCGATGCATCACAAGACCACATAGACCCTGATGTGTTGTGCAAGTGTGCTGGTTGTGTTCGAAGAGTTTGCCATAAACCCTGTTCCGATCGTACGTCTCTAAGTACCCTTGGCACAGTGCGCGTGCACCACAGCTCTCCGCCAAACCCACGCTGCTCCACGGGGGCTGCCCCAACTCCAAACTGAAGTAACTTGTTTTTTAAACTTCTCAAAATACTTTTTCAGTCAGGCTTCTTCCAGAGCAGGTTGATGAAGGTTTCCTTCTGTCTAGCCTCTTTTTCCTGTTTTTATGTCTTGTTTGCTCTAGAGCAGTTTTCTCAGCCTGTTATTGTTACTGACAGAAGCTAATGAAGACTCAGCCAGTGATTAGTAAAATAGTTCTTTCCTGCCTTTGTGTTGATTAAAAATTAGTACAAGTCAATTCCTAGACTATTTTTACAATTAGTCCATTGCTAAGCTGTCATTTCTGCTTCAAATGAAGATTGAAGGTTTAAAATTCGCAGGGTTTCCTGCCTAGTATTAAACCAGTATTGAATGCCTTCAGATTTTAAGTTCGCTTCTTAACTATTTTAATTCCTTTTAGATGTTAAAGATACAGCTAGATTCATCCAGATTCGATTAGGCTAAAAACGCAGATATGTTTCTATACTTGTGGATCTGTCATGCATTTCATGCAAATGTCTTAAAACTGTGTGTAAGTTAGGTCTGTACATACACATAACAAAACTTCATAAGAATTCAGTGACAGCCGCCAAATGTGTTTCCTTTTGAAATCACCAATAAAAAAGGTATCTTTCTACTTTATCTGGCAGAGTAACTACTCTTCATTCCTGTTATCTGGGGGGAGGCTCAGCATGTCTGTTCAGCACTGATACTTTTATATTCTATAGCTGGAAGTGACACGAGCTGAATTGGGCTTCACCACATGTACAGCAGCAAATATACCTGTCGTGGTGTATTTATACAGTGTTGGAATGATCCTGCATAAATAATTGTTATGGATTTAGTTGTGTGGAGGGGTTTTTTCCCACTTTGAAATCCATTTTGACTGTAGCTGCTGACTTATCTATTCAGTGTGGCTCTCCTGCTTTTTTGCAGGGAAAATAACTTTGCGGTGAAGCAAAAGTGAAGGTGATTCAGTGGTGGTAAAAAGGAGAATCAGCAGCACAGCTTGTCGGAGCACTTGACCTGAGCTGTCTTGCCGTGTAAGCAGAAAAAGAGAATCTATGGGAAAATTAACACTAAAGTGAGTGGTAACACAAGATTTTGGGTTACTGGAGTGTGAAATGAAAACTGTTAACAGTCCTTTATTCTGCAGTAAGGGATGTGTGCCACTGACCAGAGAAGTGCTGTGGAAGTGTAATGCTTTCCTAACTCATATTTTGAAAAGTTTGAAAAGCTGTGAAGCCAGGAAATGTTCCTAAGTGTTGTGCTATTACAAAGTTGGAGATGCTTGACTAGGAACTTTTGGGTACAGCTTGACTTCTTATCTTCCACAATCAGATGTGGGTTTCACAACAAGTGAAGCCTTTAAATAAGCCTCAAGTTCAGTGAAAGCAACTTATTTCACACAGTAATGTCAACATTATGCTGAGATTTTTATTTTTGCCTCAAATTGTCAGAGGAAAGAGTTTTGTTTTAGCTAATACTGACTTTGAGGATAAAGAAGATGGTTTGTTCTAAAGTGTTCCTGTAGGCGAGTCTGTCTGTGTCTGAAAGCCTGCTAAGCAGGTTAAGTTGATATGCAGGAGAAAGGGACTTCACTATACCCATGTGTGTTAGGAGCAGTTGCTATCCTTTATATACCATTTTTCAGGTTATGTATCACAAGCTGAGTCCTATTTAGCCATCCCTGTGGCTTGACTGTACAATTGAATCCACAGTGGTGACTCCATAGGGTCCTTTATGGGCCTGAGAGTTCTTTTGCCTGCTTCTGCTCCCGAGTAAGTCACTGAATTCAGCATAGTTATGATGGTATGGTTGAAGCAAAGCAACCCTGATGGGCTTTCTTTGCTAAGGCTCAATAGCTGCTTGTACAGATCTGGGTAACATTCTGCTTGTCATTGAGCTATGTGTGTATACATAGAATTAATTTCTGTATGTAAAGAAATAAAACACCTTAAAAGGGAAAAAACAAATCCTATACTTTCTGTTTTCTTTCTTTCTTTTTTTCTTTTCAGATCTTAGAAATCCTTCCAGATTTAGCTCTAACATTAAGTATTTTTATGGAAGAATGGAGTAGAAATACAGTAGTGAAAGACATTACAGAAATCTGATCCCGTATGTTTTTACCAATTTAATTACTGTTTAGTTCTGTAGTTTTTACTTTTTAGTTGTGAAATAAATAGTCTTCTGACGCTGTCAGCAGTTATAGCAGTGAGGAGCTTCAATCATGCAGTGTTTAAATAGAAGAGGAGTACTGTTAATTGTCAACACTGATTATAGAAAATGTCATGAGTTTATGGGTTTCATGGTAGGATTTTCACATAAATCGCCACAACAAGAGTTTGGAACACAGTAAATGAGTGACGGAAAATTAGTAACCTTTGTAAGATAAAAGGAGTTATTTTCTTAATTTTCCAGCTGATGAGTAAACATAAAAAGAAAGACATCAAATTGCTTTTGCTATCATGATATATTTTTCTTAGTCCACAAGTTGTTCTGTTCTTATTTATTAATAAACTTACTTAATTTTCTTATATAAAATTATCCTGCTCCTCAAATTTGAAATAAATTGGAAGCAATTAAAAAGTGGAATAATCAAGCAATCATTTAATCAGAATTAAAACTGTATGTAAATAAATTTAAGTATTCATCTATAAAATTGCATTTAAATATAGTGATAACAGTCTTTATTAGAAAAAGTGCTCTGATTTAACATAAATTGACAAGGATTAGGATTTAATAATGAATTAAATACTGTTGCCTCTTAGAGGGGGAAAATATTTTCCCTAAAGGTTTTGTTTTTAGTACTACCATCTTTTTTTCCCAGATGTTTTCGAATACATTCTGCATTGTTTTAAAACAACTCTAATCTTTAATACTATTATCTGTAAATTTCCTTTGTTTACTGAGGGATTTTTTCAGATTATCAAATCATTTTCTATACAAATCCTCCTTTCCTTAATGCATACCGTAACTCTCCATTGCATGCTCGAGGCAGTGCCCCAAATGAAACCAACTGACATCAATCATTGATGGTTGCTCTGCCCGCTGGGAAGTGAAATCAAGTCTCCGGTCTTAATTCAGGATTTGTTTCAAACACGAGCTAATGAGAGCGAGGTGCAGGGAGACACCGGAGCGAGCGCATTGATTTGCGGTATAAGCATAGGCAGGTGACTTATGAGTACACAGTATTGAGAAGAGAAAATGGTTACAGCTGGAGTTGTCATTGCTTCTGAAGAACTTGGGTGTTGTGTTTTCCTGGTACCAACACACCAGGATGAGAGGAGCTATTTTTTTCTCATCATGGTGGTAATATTTCATTACACTGGGGCATGTGATAGCACTTAACAGGAGGGGAGAGCCCCTCTGTCCCAGTTCTTCATCCCACCTAAATGTGGCCTGATTTGATTTGCTGTGACTCCATCAGCCTTCACAAGCTGAAACTGTACTCCTTATTTCTCATGCACCAGTAACTGTCTTTCAGTGGGGTTTCCTAAGTGTGAAGTCAAGCAACCTAACAGTGGAAATATGCTTATGCATCCCTTATGCTACTCCCTTTTGTGTCCATGCTTGGTGTGGGATTGGGTTGCGGGGGAAAAAAGCTTCAGAACAGAAACCAGCAACTGGGTTACAACAGAGGTTCAGAAGAAGTGAGGAAAAATTGAAAGGCAGTGGACAAGCTAAAACACGGCATTTCTTAATTTTGTAAATTAGCTACATGTAATTGTGGGCATTGCTACATGTAATTTTTGACGTCTTTTTAATGCAACAGTTGCAGCAACTACATCATTAATAAAATCCTTATTGCCTATGAGGTTTAGAACGAGCTGGCAATACTGCCTGAGCTACAAGACAGCTTAGAGACGGCCAAAAACTTATTATCCTATAGGGGAAAATAAGTCTGCTTGATTTTTTTCTGATGAACAAAGTAATGAGTGAGGATTTGGGTCCAGACAGATTTTCCCCACTGCAAATTCTTTCCTATGCTGGCAGCCCCTCATGGGCCTGCCTGCCTGGGTTTCCCTGCAAAGCATTCACTCTTGTATGTTGTTTTGGTAAGCTGTCTTCAGGCTTTCTGAACAACAGACAAAATAAGTGAAATACACGTTTTTTTCAAAACCCAGTGTGGAATTTCTTGAGATAGAGCAAGCTGTGCAGAAACATAAGCATTTTTCATGTTTGAGGTTGTCAGAATCTGTTGTAGGGAAGAAGGTCAGATATGAATACAAGAGCCTGATGTTTCCCCGTCAGGACTGCCCTTCCATCCTCTGGATTCAGGAGTTCCAACACCAAATGTTAGGCAGGAGTAAGAAGTAAGCAAAAGAGCATGCATCTTCAAAGGACAAAGCAGTGCAGGGAGAGCTTCCCTTGTTGGCAAAAGCCTGAGTAAGCAGGTGGGGCTGGCATCGTGCCCTGAAGGTTAATGCAGTCGGTCACCAAGCTGGAGGGGAAGGCAAAGCCCTCCCTTCTGCCAGGCTTCTCAAGGAAGGTGCTCTGAGCAGGCTTCTGGCTGCTGCCTCTCATTTCACCTTGAGTGCTGGGAGAAAGAAATGGTAGCTAGGACCGAGACAATGCAAGGCTAAAAAAAACCCGACCGAAAAATCAATGTATATAGTATCGATGGCATTTAGAACCATGTTGGTTTCTTTCTTTGGTGATCTCCAAGCAGCAGCAGGGCCAGTGTTTCCTTTCTTCTGCAGCTGAGCTGCCCCAGTGGGCTCAGAGGCTGCTGTCCACCCACCCAGCCACCCCAGCTGCCTGCCATGCTGGCTGGGATTTTATGGTGCTTCTGAGGCT
Organism: Eulacestoma nigropectus; assembly: GCA_013397775.1. Classification (NCBI taxonomy): domain Eukaryota; kingdom Metazoa; phylum Chordata; class Aves; order Passeriformes; genus Eulacestoma; species Eulacestoma nigropectus. The sequence goes on from VZTE01002530.1 coordinate 1,102,332, forward strand.
ATTCCTGGATGTCAAGTCTATATTAGAGAAATACTGACAAATTTTTTTTAGTGCTAATGCAGGAGCCATCTTGCTGAGCACAGACAGCGGTATTGTTAATTTTCCAGGCTGTTGCTATCTTACTCTCAGCTGTCCCTAGACATCCTCACCATTTTATGTTTCCTCTCTGATGGCATGAGCCAGGATGTCATAATATTCAAAATCAAATGTACCAGAAAATATAATAAATTAGAGTTGAGCTAGCAGAGTAATTGAAGAATAAACTGAATTTAAACTGAACAGGATTGTGTTTAGAACTGATTGCTATTCACAAAATGCACCAGAGGAGTGTGCCTTCATGTAGATTTACTGTTGATGACAGCGCTTCCTAGATGGCAATTGGCAATAAAGAAATGAAAACGATGTGAACTTTTGGGTTAGTACCGGAACATAATATTGCAGTAAAGGAAAAGTACGGTTCTTGTTACACTCCAAAGTGATTCTGGAAGAAAAATTTTCTTGTGTTTTATTTATTTATTTAAGATGTTTATGTGTATTTAGAAATCCTTGAGTTTATAAAAAGAGAATGCAGGCCTTGGCATGAAAAGAACTAAATTTTTTCTCAATTCTTAATGTAATTCTTCTGTAAGAAACTACTTAGGAAACGTAGCAGTATAGTGGGTTCCTCTCAGTTCAGAAAAATGAGTTTAACGACATTTGATGTTCTTAAGGAATTTTGAAGTTGTTTGCTCAGACAGTTTTACAGCAGATACTCCGTGTATTTTTCTTTGAATAGAATTTTCTGGTTTTTATTTCATTAAAACCAAGTAATGTACATAAGACCTTTAAAAAATAACCCTCCAGCTGTGTTTCTAGTAGAGATGTAGAGAGATGGCATAAGATCTGGATTTGTGACCTACAAGTCACCTGAGCTGAGCCCTGTGTCGTTCTGTTCTCGTGAAATGAGATAGTGTTAGTGAAAGGCACCCTGAAGGTTGCTCATACTGCCAGAAGCCATGGAAAAGCCTGTGGAAATGGAAGCAGTCAGCAGCAGGTACTTGCTAAAAGATAACAAGTGGCATCTGAGCTGCTGGGTTGAGGAATCTGCGTGGGCAGTACGAGAGCAGGCCCTGTGCTAAAGCTGGCCTGTTGATGTTGAGGTAGTCAAACTGCTGGTGTGCAGAGAAGCTTAAAAACCACGCTGGACAATACTTTATTTTCTATTTGTTCTAATTCTGAGAAGGCAAAAGAAATTTTGTAGGGATGAGATTTTTGGTGGCAGTGATCCAAGCTCGAGGCAAGACTCTGCCACTTTTAAAATTATGTGCTGTGGTAGAATACCAGCAAATGGAAGGGCTGTTCAGTAGAAATCAAGAAAGCCTTTGGTGGCAGTGGGGACAGAAGGGAAAAGAGCAATATTGCCGCAACAAAATAATTAGTTTTGTAATAATAAGCAATATGAGTTGTTTAATTGAGTGCTTTTAAGTTTAAAGGTTTAAGTTATATTTAAACATTAAATGATATTGTTTATTTTTTCTTATTCTTGTAAAATTTAAATAAGGTTCTCTACCAGGAATGGTAATGAAAGCTATTTGATTTTTAAACTAATACTACGGAATAGTAAAAAAAGGAAGCTCTTGTGAGTTAAATGCTTGGATATATACAGTAAGGTTTAGCATTATTAAACTAATTCAGAGTGCTGTTAAATCCCTTGATTTAAATTACTTCACTGTGCCATGACCTCATGGAATTAGAAATTAATCTAGAAGACGCAATTAATATACTACTTATATCCTTCATGTAATACTTAAAATGAATTATTTTTCTGTGTGTATTTTGATCTCCTCACATCCTGTAGAAGTAGGCCTGAGGGACCACCCCAGGAGGGAAGATGGCCAGCTACTGCCTGTCCTTCTGGGCTGACTGGGGAGATAGTGAGGGCTGGTTTCATAAACAAGCTGCAGACCACCTTGGCTCTCTCTTCAAACTTGTGTAGGAGACAACTTGGGAGAATGCTGTTATAAAGGAAAAAATAATCTTCCTAACAGTAGGGGGGAAATAGGCAGCATTTAACCCACTTAAAAAGAAATAAGCAGTATTGGAATTCCTACAGGAAAGTTTTGAGGAAGGTAGTCTTCAAGATCTGGTATTTCTGCTTGCTGCAATGGGGAGTTCTGATATTTTGTGAAAAATTAAGAGCTCTTCTGTGCTAGTGAGGACTCCCTGTTACTTTCCATTTGTCCTGCATCCCAGGTGACTTTTGGTGAGTTACAAAATACTGCTTATCTTTGAGAGCTTTCCCCAGTGGAGCACAGCACTTGTTACAAGTGTTGTATGATTAAGGTTTTTTCCTAGCTGTGGTCGCTTTCCTAATGCTTCTTACCTCGTTAACTTAGCACATGGCATCTGTACTACGGGTGGGCTCTTACTGCGGGTAAGACCACTGGAGAAACTTTGAGTGCAGTTGTTAGGGAGAAGTATGATGGGTAGATGGAGTTCTTTCAGAGACTTGTGGAGCATGATTGTCTTTCAAAATACGTTTGTGGCATGGAAGAAGGTAACTGTTTCTGATACAGTTCATTTCAGTGGTAAACATTAGAGACAACTCGGTTTGAGCAGCCCAGATTGTTTTGGAAGCTGCAGTTGACTGATACATTAGAATGTAAGCAGTATATTTTCTGTAACATTTAGAAGCAGAAAATCTAAACCATTTTCACAGGGTGGATGCCTCCTGGAAACATGCAGCAGTTACCATGATTAACCATTGGAAGAGTGCTGTGCTCAATCCTTTAGTAATGTGCCTAAAAGTCCTTTGAGGACCAAAGGGAGTAATAACAAGGAACCCGAAGGTGCTGTTGCTGGGGTATGGGGCACAAGCACCTCGGACCTGTCAGTTGCTGATGTGAATGCTTTCAGTTAATACATGAAAGCTGAAAGGACTTTAAAAAGAAAAAAGTTTAGAAAGAGATATTAGAGGATGCTTTATGGTATTTATTCAAGAACTCTTCTTTCCTCATCTGATGGGTAGGTAAACAATAGTGCATAAAAGTAATGGGAGCTTTCATAATTTTAAAAAATGTTTAAGTATCTGGTGGCATCACTGGTAGACAGCTAATCCAGCTAGGTATGCCTGGTAATGGTTTGCTACAGACTGAATAAGTATCATAAACACCTAATGATGGGAAAACCTCAGGACCAGTAAACATGACCAGCTAATACCACTAGGTAAAGGTTTCACTGTTGGATGCAGAATTGCAGAAATGTGTATTAAAGGTGTGTACGTGAACTAATCGCTTCAGGTAGTTACACTGTGCAGTGATACTGTCGGGATCAGCATTTAATGCTACAATTTCTGTTGAGGAATGCTTTTCCTATATTAGGTGGGCAGGGAGACAATATTATGTAAAGTCATTGATGCCCTTGCATGGCAGCTGATAAGGGGGGACAGGTGGGATGAGAGATCTGAGACTGATGTACAAGGCAGCCGCATCCATCCTTGTACACCCTGCTGCTGTGGTAGTGTTGGACTGCTGAGGATCATTGTATGGTATGTTGTTGAATCCTGTAAGGAAAGACTTTCAAAAGTCTGGCAGTCAGCTTTGCTGTGGAGACTTTTATACCTGAAGAATCTCTTCAGTCTGTTGTTTTAAATTATGTATGCCCCAAAGCAAGTCTAAATCATAGAATCAAAAAATACCAGGGTGGAAGGGACCTCAAGGATCATCTGGTCCAGCCTTTCCTGACAAAAGCACAGCGTAGACAAGATCGTGCAGTACCCTCTCCAGATGCATCTTGAAAGTGTCCAGTATTTGGGAACCCACCACTTCCGGGGGACATTATTCCAATGGCTGATTGTTCTTGTTGTGGACAACGTTCCTTTTGTGTCCAATCAGAATCTCCCCAGGAGTAACTTGTATGCATTACCCCTGGAATTTTCCGTGGGTCTCCCTGTAAAATAGGAGTTTCCAGCTTCTTTGCAGCCACTCTTTAAATACTGGAACATGTTGATAAAGTCTCCCCTAAGCCTTTTCTCAAGGCTGAACAAACCCAGTTCTCTCAGGATCTCCTCATATGGCAGACTTTCCAGTCCTTTGATCATCTTTCCCCTCTCTGGGCCTTTTCCAGTTTCTGCACATCTCTTTTGAACGCTTTTAGTGTGTCCATTAGATAGGGAGATGAACAGCTTATAAATTCAGATGTTGCTCTGTTTCATGTTCAGTCAAATAGACTTTGATGGTTGTAATGTAGCAGCACAAAGGCATTTTGAGTTTTGTGAATGCAAAAAGGAATATTAATTTCAGCTTTATCCCTGAAAAGGTCAATGAAAAAACCCTTTCACATGTTTTGGTACGTTCTTTTCCTACCTTGGTAAGAGCTGCTTCTCTTTAGCCTTTATAAAGGATGTAGTAGCTGAAAGGAAGCTTTTTGCATGTGAAAGAAAAGAAAGAAAGCGAGAAATTGCAAAATGAGTTTAGAAGATTGTCAGCAGAAATATTTCGTGGGGCTTACAGAGGATCCCTTTGTACGAAAGTGGGAGAACTACAGATAAAAACTAAGTCCCTAAATGAGGCAATAGTTTGTTTGAAGTGGCATACCAGTAAAATTGGATTTTTTTTTCCCTCCCAGCTCTTCCTCCTTACTGAAGAGGGCATGGAAAAAGCCCATCAGAAATTTCATAAAGGCTAAAACTGTTACGATTGTCAGTGATTTAGAGATTATTGGGTAAAGGCATTAAACAAGTGGAGTATACAGTGACTGTATCATGGGCAGTATGTTGTTCTGTTACACCTTACAAAGTTAAAGTGTTGTGAGTTGAAAATGTGTTTCCTCATATTTATGCACAACATGGACCAGCACAATTGCTCAGCTAAATAAACAGGACATTTTCAATTACAAGGTGCCATTACCTTTGTGTGTTCTTGTCATTTATGAAATCAGTGGGTGGTTAATTAAATTGCTCCTTTGGACTCTCCTGAAGGCTGTGTATTAATTATATTTTAGTGGTGATGTGCACACTTCTCAACTTTTTAATGAGGGTAAAAGTTGTTTACCTCTTCCTTTGGAAATTTTTTTTTTTTTTAGATTAGTGTAATATGGGGTTTTGTGGTAGATTTTTCTTTCTTTCTTTCATGTAAAATCTCATTGTTTAGCTGCTCTTTGAAATCATGTGGCATGCTTAGTTTAAATGAAATCTTAAAATGTTAAATTTCAGGTTGTGAAGTACTACTAAAGCTGCAGAATCTGTGTGTTAAACCCCTGTTATTGGAAGGAACAGGTTCATCACTCAGGAGAACAGGCTTCCTTCAGCCACTCAGGTCTTTTGAAGACATGGCTTCTGAAGGCAATTCTGGGGCTCATGTCCAGAATTCTTGTTCAGCCCGTTGGCTGAGCAGGTAGATTACGGCTGTCCTCCTCTGCTTTCATCAGTAGTAGGAGCAGTGCTGATGCTTGTGAGTTTGGAGGGAGGCTTGTGGCAGCAGAGCTGGGCTGGGGAGCAGCTTTCGTGTGGCAAAGTAAGGGCTGTGCTTACACCCCCTTCCTCTGCTATGTGGTGTTTCACCATGCTGTTTCATACAGCTGAGATCCTCATGGTAAAAATCGTGGTATCTTAGCAAATGCCGTTTCCACTAATGACTTTATTTTAATTAATTTCGCATGTGCTGAAGGAACCCCCATGTAGGTGTAGTATTGGTGTGCTCACAGGGGAATACAGTAGCTGAGATTGGTTTGTGTTGGTTCTTCAGCTGAAATGGTGCATTACAAGTAGATGTAAAAACCCAAAGAAAACGCTCCTAGCCTAGCATAAATATCATTGACATTGTCATTTTAGTGCTGTTGGAAATGTCTCTAGCAGAGGTCAAAAGTTTTCTTAGTGCTGTGTCTTCGAGATTCAATCACTGGTTTTATCTCATGGGAAGGAGCAGAATAGGCCTCACTTCTGACTGGACAATTTATTTAACTGGTCTGATGGTCTCACCAGGGGTGATGTCTCATCTAGGCCATACAGCTCCTCTGTGAACCAGAACGACATCAGTCCTCTTCATTATGCTGTTTATCCAAGCCTGTTTGTTTAAAGCCATGCCAAACCAAGAAGAGGCAAGAAAAACAGTTTTGCTACTGTTTCATATGGATGATTTACTTTGCAGTCATGTTTTCTCAAGTGGAGGGTATTACAAAGGCCGCCCTGAAGTCTTCTGAAGCATCCACTGGGACCTCAAACTGAACCCTTTGCTGCTGGAGAACACTCTTCTACCGTTTATTTATCATGGTGTTTGTAGATTTAGGGTTTTTTTTAATCCACTTCATGGAACTAAGTGAAGGAAGAGGACGGTCTTGAGTGATATGGTGGTTATCACATTTAGCTCGTTGTTGACTCTCCTGTATGTAGTTTGTATTATGTCCAGTATAAGGAAAAAATAATACTGAAGTATTCAATTTGCAAGAGGAGTTACTAGACTTATGAAAGCTGCTGTGGAAGACAGTTGTTTGTAGTTTGTGTGTCTGCAAATAAGCATGATTTTGTAGTGTTCAAAAAGTCAGGAACTGAATTAATTTGAAAGAAAATCATAACAATTTTTTCCCCTCCTTTTTTAATTGACAAAAGTAAAGCCATTTCAGGATGTAAAATGGACTTTCTGCATTGAATACACCTCTAGTATTGAGATACAGAATTGTAAAACTATACAGAAATTGAGACTTTTTCAGGAAGTATGTGCAGTTGTGAGAACAGTTTCAGTGTTTAACTTTCTTCTTTAAAAAAGCAGAATTTTCTTAAATAGAGGAGTGGAAGAAAGGAAAAGGATGTTACAAAATCCAATTTGTTGTTTTTCTTGTAAACATTGTGTTGCTTTACATAATATTTATAGCATATAGCACAACAGAGACTCGAAACGTCCTGTCTGTGTTGTAAAGCCACCGTACACACGGAGTTACTGTAGGGATTCCTGCGCGGGTCATCCCCGCACACGCTCACTGGGTGTGCTTGCAAAACTGTGATGTGCTACATGGAGTAACAACGTTTCATTATGCATTCATGAGGAATTGCTGGCGACATTTTAGCCAACAGTTAATTTTAATGTTAGGTTTAGGTTTTGAAAAGGACACGATGTAAGAGAGCGCCTGCAGATCTTTCACACTGGCTCCTGCTCCGGTTAGTATTTGCTGAGCCACAGCTGTTAGGGTTTCGCTCATATTCGTGTAAGGTTAGGTGATTAATTTACTGCTTTAAGGAAATCAAACCCTGAGAGCTGCTTAGTGGCTTTAGGAGGAGCTGGTCCTGTTTTAATTACCCATTGGTGAATTAATTTGTGTATACCAGCATGCCGACAACCTTTTTTCCTTGGAGTTCCTGTTGTCATGTGATACCCCCTCCTCCAGGAGACCAACAGTATATTCTTCTTTTCCTGTTGGGCAGGTGTTCCGTGTTCCCTCCTCACCTCCGCTGGGATGGAAGGCTAAGAAATGTAGACTAAAAAGGTGATAAAGGGAAGGGGCTGTCGTGCTCTGTGTTGCAGGTTTTGTAACAGATCCTGGGTGCTGGCTGCCAAGGAATCGTACCAGGGTGTTTTCAGGGCTCTGCTCGGCATTTTAAGGATGCTCCTCTTCAGAGGCTGGGTGCTGAGTCCTTAACTGCAGGTTAGACCCTGTGATGAGAATTGCAAACAAGAAATGAGAGGGATGCTTTTGATTCAGCTTGTTTCAAATGCATAGGCTATTCGAACATGAAGTGTAAAGTGAGTCTCTTTTAAATTAGCTGGTTTGTGCTTTTTGTTTATTTTTTAATTTCTTTTTCCTAGGCTTTTTCCTAAATTATGTGGTTCTCTGGTATGTTTTTTTTTTTTTTAACAGGCTGATGCTTTGCAAAATATTGTGGTCAGGAATCTAGATTTCACTTGACTAAATACAAAGGCTCTTTCTGGTAATTTGTATGTATGTATGTGAATTTTTAAAGATTAAAAAAATGTTAGCTTTGCACAATTGTAAAATTCAATTTTAAAAACACATTTCATGAATTACATGAGATAATTTTACAAAGGGTCTTTGTTGCCAGAATGTGAGAAGTGAAATAAAATGAAGCATTTATGCAGATACAAGCAGAGGGTCTGTGTACGTTCTGCCTGAAACGAAACCAACGTCCTCCTTTCTCATGGCTATTTGTATTATTTATAATTGCATGAGATGTGTATTGAGAGGGTGGTTGGGAAATAAGCTCTTAAATGTGAAAGCTCTTTGGTCTCCTAGGATACGTATGTAGTAGTAGTTGTACAGTTATCCATAAGGTTTTCCACTGGGCATCCTAGAAACCCTGGTAAACTTCCAGGTAGCCTTTATTAACCACCTTGCAAAAAAAACATTGCTCATTTCACTGGGTGCTGCGCAGAGCATGCAAACTTTAAGTAACACAAGTCCTTTGATTAAAACTTTTTTAAAAATCAGGAAGGGATGATACGCTTCTGAAAAATAGAACAAGAAACTGAAGATCATTCGGGCATTTGTTCCTTCTATTTTTACTAAATCTGTTTGCCTTCAGGATTTGTTGATGTGTAGGAATTTTGAAATAACTGCACTTAATGTTTCCAAGTGGAAATGTTTGTCCCAAAGAATAGTTCCCATTTTGCTGTTTTTCCAGGATTTGGGGAAGGGAAGGAAGGGGAGAGAGAAATGGGAGAGCAAGTGAGGCGTCAGGTCTGGCTGTCAAGGGTTGTTTCTTTTAATTGAAGATTGGAAGTTGTTGGTGAGGTTCAGTGGTTTTGTTGGTGTATTTTCTTACCCTAAACATACTGTGTATCAATGCTAACAATAATTATTTGGGATAAGGTTTTATAGCTACTTCATGGCACGCTTTGGCCCCCAGTTTTCCACTAGATAGGAATCTCTAAGCCAAAGCACCCCCTTGGTTGCATTTGCAAGTTTGAAGGGAGTCAGGAGGCTAGTGGAAAACGGGTCTCCAGCTAGCCAGAGTCTCAGCAGATGTCCTGTTCTCCAAATCCATCATCTAGAAAAAAACCACGCCTTTTTTAGTATACGGGAAAGCTGCAGTGATTTATTTTCATGTACTCAGTGGAAACAAAAAGAGTCTTTGTAAACCCTTTCTGGTTTATATTCCATTTAGTAATAAGGATTGGCTAAAGCTAAAGCAACACAACATGCTTCAACAGCAAAGGATCAGTTCAGAATTTAACTTTATCAAAACTTACTATTCAGTTAAACTGGTCTGTATGGACAAGCAATAAATCCAAGTTCATACTTTTCTAGTCCTGAAGTTTACAAAGGGAAATATATGCAAATTACTCCTTTTAGCTGAAGTATGGTATATTATTGTGTTAGCTTTCCAGTGTAGTTATTGGTTCCATGAATAATTTTATCTTTTCTATCTTAAAATTCTTCAGCTAGGATGGCCTTTTCATGACTCTGTCCTCCCTCTGTCTTTCGTTTACAGTGTCAAGTTGCCTGGGATGTTATTTATTTTTTCTGTATTTTCATCCCGTATGACTGATATTAAGAGACAGTGTTGATTGTAGTTGAGTCTCCTGCTTTTCAAGTAGGTTGTCTCCTTTGAATAAAACTCTCATCATGTTCTTGTCTGGACTTCTGGTTTTCAGATTGCACACAGAAAGGACAGGATAAAGGCTTTTAATTATCCTGTTTGCCCTCCTCTTGGTTTGTTAAATTGAAATTATTAGCTTTTTATATCTGAAAATCAGTGAAAATCAAGGCTGTTTTCTTATTGCAGTATTAAACAGTTCTTCACTGAAGTGTGAAAGTTTGGTTTCTGACCCAAATGTCTGTGTCTAGGTGGAAACTAATAACTATAGAGCAGACTGTTGTTTGGGGTATTTTGTGGGGATTCTGTCATGCTTCTCTGTATTAGAAGCTTGATGCAGAAGGGACCCTTCTCAGGATAGTGTGCACTTGTTTTCTGGGTATTCCTTAGCTTTTTTTAGTGACTGCCAAATGAAGATGACTTATGGCATTGTCTGTTTGACCCACTAGACCCTGTTCCTTTGAGTCACTGCACTGCTCTGAACTTGATGGTAAGTTTGTGTTACCTCTTTAAAGATCTGGGTTTTACAAACAGCCAGTTTGCAGGTGAACTTCCGAGTAACTCCTTGAATCCCTGTTGCTGCTCATAGGAGCAAAAAAGCTTGGAAGTATGCTATTTCCACATAATCCGTTGCATGCCAGTGCTGTTGCATGAAGCTATCCTGGCCTTATGAACACAGGTACTGCTGCTGTCTCTGTATGAAGGGTAGGCAGGTGTCTACAGCCCCTCTGGTTCTTTTGTTGCATTTCTGGTGTGCTACAGTCTTTGTGCACAGCACTACTCCCTTTTTGTGGAAAAGAAATACATCCCATGGGAATGTGCGTCCTTATCTTGGAGACGCCATAATACTTTGTGTTCATTTGCACAGCTCCCAGTGCAGCAGGAGTGTTGTCTGGGGTGGTTTCTGGCTTTTGGACAACGTAGCAATTAAAAAACAAAAGTTTAAAAAAATGTTTCATGTAACTATCTTGCATAAAACGTGAAAGTGTTTAGTCTGAGTTGGGAGTAAAAAAAAAAGTATGGAAATAAGAGGTGGTTTGAATTTCTTATGTCTGTGAACTTAGCCTAACTTGTTGAGAAGTGCTTGGTTTGGGAAAATGAGGATTGTGGTTAGAGTGCAAAGAAGCTGGATACTCCAGAGGACGAGTCGTCTGCCTCTTAAAGACCTTTTTCCAAAAGCACTGCTAATGAAGTAATATCCTTCAAAGCAAGACTGGTATTTCAAAAGCTAGCTCTTAAGGGTTGAATATATAGAATAAATGAGGAAGTGAAAATTGTATCATCCCCCACAGAATCTCAAATGCAAAATTTCAGCCTGCTGAGAAGAGATTGGACAGGGAGGAGGAGGAGGAGAAGGTTGGCTCCTTCCCGATGTAGCATGTTTTTTGTCAGCCTCTGTTGCTGCAACCATTTTGACCACGGATACAGAAAAGTGGTGCCTGAAGTTAGGAATCTGAACTGGTGGGGCTCTTTAGCACACCACTCCTTTACCACTGTCTTCCCAAAATGTGGTGAATCAGAATTCCCTGGTGATGTGAGTAGATGTCTTGTATATATTTTGCAAATTCATGATTAACTATCTTAAGAACTGAAATGCATTTTTCTTTCATAATGTCATGCCTTTGGTTTTTTTAGCAACTTGGGTTTTGTTTGCAAGATGAGTGTAGCAGTTGGCATGCTGGTGCCTCCCCACCCTAGCAAACTTATGAGCTTTCCCCCTGTTTCCTTGTAGCCTTCTGTGAGTACTTAGTTCTCTTCTATTGAGCAATTTTATTATAGCTTATTTATTGATTTATAGTTCTATTAATATATCTCTTCTGTATAATTTCTGCATATGGCTACCAGTTTGATGTTTTACATAGGTGCTTCCACTTACCTGTTTTTAGTGTCATTTTTTTTTCTTTGATTTTAATTTTTATTACTCACTTATAAGGTAATGATTTTAATTTTTTGCCTTTGTTTAGGAATGTTACCTTTTCTTAAAGAGAATGAGACTACCAAGGAAAGCAGACAGAAATGCTGTAACAGCAGTTCTGCTCTTCCACAGTATTCATTCTGCAAGGGGGAGTTAGGAGATTGCTGCTTAATATTTAGCCCCTGTCGCTCATGTGAGAATACATATGAGGGCCTGTTGGCCTGCTGTGTGTGTGCTGTTATGCATCTTTGCTGACATTTCTCACTTGAATCTTAAAGGACCGTTTTTCAACAGTGTAACCACTGAAGTAGTTTCTTTCTGAGGGCACTAACAGGATACAGAGGACACGCTATAGTAGCCAAACTTTGCACCTCAGGCAAGTAAAGAGCTGCACCATAGAAGCTTCCCTATGTAATAGCTAGTGAAATCCTATTTTTTAACGTGTGTGTGTATATAAATATATATATCTATATATCTAACGTGCAATCAGCCAAGCTAATACAGAATGTGAAATAAACAGCTGGCAAACATGGTTAGGGGATAGAGAAGTGTTTTTGGAAAAAATGTCTGGGTTTTTTTCATTCAACAACTGTTGTCTCTACTCTTTCTTGCTGGCTGTGTAATTACAAGGGCTGAAGTGGAGAATAGATGATTCCTACAGCAGGACTAAAAACAAATGCAGTCTTTGCTTCCATATTCTTTGTGTCTGTCAAATATGTATAATCAGACTGGATTTTACATAGTCAACTCAATGTCCACTTCCTTTTCTGAATCCTGTCTGGAGGCCTCAGATCAAGCACTAGTCTACTGTGTATGTAAAGACCTGTTTGCATACAAAGTATTTAAATGGGTTTTATTCAAGATAATATTTGTATACTTTAAGACTACAACTTCTAGATCAAACATGTTCTTATTATGTAAATTTTGCTGGTGTGTGGAGCCATTTATTTTCAGTATCTGTACAGGGTACATCTGTTGCAGTATGACAGGTAGCCTAACTGGAAGGTTTCAGTGTAAAGGTTTTAATTTCTGAAAAGCATCCTACAAAATAATATGGGGGTGTTTAGTACAAGTCATGTTCTGCCTTTTTTGGGTGCCCAAAGCTGGGTCAGGCAGCTGGCTCTGAAAATAACCTTTTTACACTTATTAGAAGGAAAGTTCCTCCTGGAAATTAACTGGAAATTAAGTTATGTACAGCAGCAAAGTGAAATGTCTTCAGCAGACTTAAGAGGGAGAGGCACAGCCATCATCCTCAAGTGTTAAGAATCAAAGAACGTGCCTTTATTGTGGAGTTAATTCAAGTGACAGCTAGTGCATGGTATCCTAACATAATTCCCAGGCATGAGTAGAGACTGCTCAGGCATGGCAGTGCTTTTTGGAATGAGTCACCTGCTTGCCAAGGGGTGGCCAGAGCCAACCCAGCTTTCCCTGATCCCTGGTTGTGCTGGGCTGCAGACCGAGTGGGGCGGTTGTGGTGGTGAGTTGGTCTCTCTGCATGCAATACCCCTGCTCATGGGCAAGTGATAATTTGGCCTGCATGTAGGTAGCTAAATACTCTTTTGCCTATGGGCTTAAGGTGGCTCTTATTTTCCTCTTTTTCTTGAGAGTTCTGATATGGTGATAATTGTTTTATTTCATTAGGGAGAAAATAAGCAGTCTCTAGGCAGGGCAGACCAGTTTAGGGGGTTGCCTTAGCTCACCAAGTGATGTTCCTTAGCTGCTGGGGTTTGGCAGGTTGAGGCTGAAAATTGAAGCTGCAAGCTTCAGACCAAGTCTAGACCATTCTCTGCACTCTTTCTGCTGTACTTTCAAGTTTCTTCCTCTGGCCATGGGTTGTCATGGGTTCCTTGCAGGCCATGAGCACTCACTCCTGCAGAGGACCCTGCCTGCTTTCCTGCAGCGGAGGACAGTGTGTGGCTTATCATTTATCTGAGCTGTCTCTAAACCATGTCATCTTGGCTCTGTCTTGCATAGATCTTAGAAATGCTTGTTTTCAAAGAGATTGGAGCTTTTTGTTAGCTTAGGAGGTAGCTTCATTTTTTTCATGCTATGTCTAAGCTAAAAAACTGCTTAGTAACAGCATAATTTACCTTTGAAAATAGCTTTCACCATCACTCAAGTTGTGATTGATGGGAGAAACCAGCTGTAACAAGTTACGCAAGGTGGCATACACCTGAAGGAAGAGATGGGATGGTGTTTCTCCCTGAAAATAACTAAGTCCTACAATTTATCTATTCAGAAAGTTCTTTTATCCTTTCCACCCCTCCACCCCCAGCTTCTCTCTGTCATCAAAGCCATTTCGTGATTAATCCCAGTGCTGTCTCCTTGAATTTCCTCCATGCACACCCGTAGGGATGGGGGCTGGTTATAAAGAAGTACAGAAAAAGGGAACATAGCTCTCAGATTCCTTTATTTTCTTTGAATCACTACTGGTCCTTAAAATCTGAATTAATCAAATCAAATTCTCTCTGTACATATCCAGGAATGAGCTACGTTTAATCTAGTTAAGTGTATTGTGTTCATCCACGAAAGTCCCTGTTTCAGGGCAAAGTGCGTAGGGGAGGGCTTTCCAGAAGGTTTAGCATCTTGATGGACAGCTTTCAGCTGCCTTCATCTCTCCCAGCAGAAAGGGTGGCACATATGGCAAGGGCTGGTGGACAGATTGCACGGCAGAAAATATCCATGGCAGATAAGCAAATGTTTTATTCTTTCTTACTTTTCTCCTCTGCTCCATCAGCGAGAAGAAAGCCTCACTAATTGTCTCCTTTTCTTGGATTTTTGACTGTTGGGGTACTTTTTTCACTTCCGCTGGATATAAAAGCCCACGTGTTACAGCAGCAGTAATTAAATACTGCTTTCCTTATTCTTTTGGTGCTGAGAAGGAAATTTGTCATTGGGTCTCCTAGCAGGTAAGTCTGTGTTTCTTCACTTCTATTTAATTTTGTTTCTTTCTATTTACTTTTTCACCGCTGCAAAAATCCAGAAATTAGTTTAGGATCTTGGAGGTTTCTTGCAGATTTTTTTAGGCCTAAAAGTTGCAAACCTGCTTGATTGTTGAGAGTCCTGGGAGCATCTTGACTCCCCAAGTGCTTGTCCTGTGTTTGGGTGTTCCTGCTATGGGATGATTCCTGACGCAAAGCAGGGTTAGCCTCCAGAAACAGGCACTTCACATTCCACTTAACAGAAAATTTAATGTACCTACAGAAAGTGGATCTTCTTGCAAATTGTAAAGGCAGCTCCCACCTCTCTTATGAAACATAATGGCAGAGAAAGGCAAATACTTGAGTAACACTTGGATAGGATGGGCAGCAATGCCTGGAGAAGAGAGAGTGCAAGTTCTAGTTCTTCAGTGGGGTTTGTGCTTCCTGCAGACCAGGACATCTGACTGGCCATCCAAACCTGGGTGGCTCTCATCTAGCTTGGCTTATGTGTCCTACTTCCTCCTTTTTCAGCTTTACTCTTGTTCAGTAGGACTATGCAAAATTTAATCTGTAGATGTGTAGATGTATCTTTGTTAAAGATTCATACTTGTCTCATTTTCTTCTATTCTGAGATGATTTATTGAATGTAGCTCTGTATTTGCTACAAAGAATGGATATTTCGTTGCAGGGACCTCCGTACAGTCACAGTCCTTATCTTTCCTGTCTCATTCGAGACCAATTTGACTAAAGTAAAGCTATTTTAATCTCCTGGTCCCAAAATAGAAGGCATTCCATTTATGCCATAGAAGATGGCTGCAGCAGGATCTCTGCCTCTTACAGCAAAACCTTCTGCCTACTTGTTTTATCTCTGGGCACCAAGTCCCTCTTTCCTATCATCCCCTGATGTTGAGCATCCCTGGGTTTGAGGTGGTGGTTTTGGGAGGTGGGCGTCATCCATCGTCTCTCCTAAGGATGGTCAGTCTTGTGCTTCCCCTCAGTTTCCCTTTTCCAAACATCTCTTTGCTCTCTGGTGTGCTGGTTGCTCAGGTCCCCTCGACCTCTGCAAGCAGCTGTGGGGCAGAGAGGGCAGCACTGCCTGCGGTCCCCCTGCCTGGCAGCATCTCACACCCCTGTACAGCAGGGACCCTTAACGTTGCGACGGTAATTAAAACCTGTAGCCCCCAGTTGCCACGGAAACGCAGCACTCCACAAATACAAAACACAACTTGCGGTCCTGTTAATTTTCCCAAACGCTCCTTATTTGTCAGATTTAAGCAGGGTTTCGTGTTGCATCCTTGAAAAATGCTGTACTGTGAAAAGACCCAGCAAGGGAGTGCTTGTGCACTTTTTTTTTTGAGGAATTGCATATAAAAACCCTCACCTCTGGGGTGGGGAGGGAAAACTGTCACCTGTGACCTGTTGCCTTTGCAGTCGTGATGCCGCATCAACACCTGGTGTAGGGCTGACTCGTCTGAGAGGGCAGTCCTTTGATGGAACAAAAAGACTAGCACAGAGGCAAAAAAAAATCTCTGGAGAAGTGGTTTTACTGCAAGCCCAGCGTTGCCTGGTTGTGGTTCAGTGGAACAAAGTCGCCATTCAGGCACAATAGTATCTAGTTTGAATATAAAAATTCCAGTCATTCTGCTGAACAACTTAAAAACATGGAAAAGGTTGCTCATCAGCACAAAAAATAGGTGTATTGGGTAATTGGCATGCAGTGACAGTGAGGCTGCAGCTTTAGCAGAAAGTGTCTCAGGCTAATTGCTGTGCTCCGTCCATCTCTTGTAGATTTTTGACTTGGAGCTGCCAGGTGCCATGTTTTGACAAAACTTTCATTTGTTTGCATTTTCAAAAGAGGAAGAGTCTAACAGGATTATTGTCTCATAAACTTGGACAAGGATTGAATCGGGGTTTGGTGTTTGAATGCAGTTCAGCCCTCGGATATCAGTATAATTAACATGGATATTGTAAAGTCAATACATGTTGCTAGTACTGCTTCACTTGTTTGCTATATGGCTTTAATATTAAAGCAGAGATTGTATCTAATGAGCTAGGTCACACTTATTGGGAGATGGGAAATAACACTTTTCCCCTGTGGTGATGTTTGCTAGCTATTTATTCTCATTATGTTTTTTATTAATTTCTTCTGTCTCTTATTCTTCCACTTAAGCTAGGGTCTGCTTTGAGAACAGTTACAGGTCATCAGCCTGATGCTGTAATTCCTGTGAAGAATACTGGACTGGGAACTAAAAACTAATGTTTAATTAATGTTATGATGTGGTTTTAAGCAATGGTTTTAACCACTGTCTACTTTCCCTTTCCTGGGGCTTATGTCGATCCACTCCTGACTGCTCAGAGAACCTGTTCCCAGCCATGGCATTTTAATAAAGCAGGGGAATTTGGGAATTACGAGACCCTTCCTAGTTACCTTAGGCTGTCAGGGACCATTGTCCATGGATAACAAATTTTGGAAATCCTGTGACATTTTAAAATTAGGCCAACCATTCCTGAAATCCAGGGTGACGGCCGTGCTGTTGTTCAGAGTTATTGATTGGTGTGTGTTATGTATTGCGTTGCAAGGTCATATCTGCCTGGCCAGGACAGGACTGCCTGAATTTAGGGTCACGTGAAACCTTCGCCATAACTGGTACAATTTTTTCCATATACTCCCTTTCCACACTGGAGAGGGATAAGGAAGGGTTATACTAAGGCGTTCCTGTGATACCAGCAGACAGCAAAATTTTGGGATCTCATCTCCTCTGGGATGAAGAGAAGAAGCAACCAATACCCAGTGGCCTTTAACCAAGGGGAAAATACAGGTGGACAGTTTTTCACTTGCAGCTGGTTTAAACTACACAGTAGGAATTAATCATTGATTCAGTGGTTAGATAGATCTTGGTGCAAATATGCCCCTTCTGGTTAGAGAGTTTTTACGTGCAGAACTGAGATTTGCATCCCAGCCATTTTGGGATACAGGGACAATGGAGACCTCCAAAGGAACAGAGGTGTCATTCACCTCAGGTTGTTCTTCTGACATTTGCTTTTGGTTCAGAAAATTGCATAGACAGTTGTAAACAAAATAGAAAATTGGGGTATATTAAAGGTAATTTTAAAAGAGATTAGTTGGTAAGATGGATATTTTGCATAGTTGTTTACTTCTGGGGTATACTTGGGTTTTTTGTAAAATTTTGAACAGTGAGTTAATGGGCTGTAAATCTCCAGGATTTTAATAAGATACTTTAGAAATAGATTGCTTAAATCTCTGCGAGCATTAATTGCAAAATACATGTTTCCATTAACTTCAAACTGGAACTAGTGTTAATTATGTGTGACTTATGTAAAGAAAACTACAGTTAAAAGGTTAAATTATTGCTACAATTCCAGTTTGCTTGTGGTTTGCCTTTTTTTTTTAATAGTGCCCATTCAGACAGAAGGAATAAACATTGTGAAATCTGATGTAGGTATGAAGCCTGACATCTTATGCTTTTGTAAAAATGTGTCGAGCTTCTCCAGAGAATGTCTGTTGAATCAATAAATCAGAACTAGAGGAGACCTAAGGATAAGGCTGTCTTTTTCAGTCTAAAATCACTCTTGTGCACACTCCGCTTAAAAAACTAAAACAAAAATTTGCACAGTTGGATGTCCAGTCTTGCCCAGTTCCCAAGTGGATTGTAATTTAAAACTGAAGGCAGGCCACCACCTGCACTATTTGGCTGTTTTAATGAAGTCCTGGGAAAATTATTTTCTAGGGAATTATATGGCTTGAATAACAGTCCTGGCTGTCTCTTTTACCCACTTCATATTTTTTATAATTCTGGTTATTTTTCCTGTTTGCAGCTTTCCTGGGCTGTTATCATCCTGTGGAGCTGGTGATCTGCTGTTAAAAGAGATACAGAAAATAATATAAGGGATGCAGAAAGAGGGTCGAAGTAGGGTATTATAAAAAGCAGTGCTCTGGTATTGTGAATTTCAGGGAAATAGTACTTTATATCAGGGAAATTTAGACCTGGCCTGTCATCCCAGCTGTTGCTCAGACCACAAATTCTGTGTTTGTGAACTTTGTAAATAAATTGATATTTTGCACTGGGAACAGATGGTAAAAAGTCTTGAGATCAATAATTAGGCAGCCACAGAGTATGAACAATAAAAATCCTGATGAGTGTTTCCTCAGTCATGGAATGGGTTTGCCCCAAGTACAGCACAGCAGTGTGAAAGTAAAGTAATCTTGATTTTTTAAATTTTTTTTGGGGGGG
>VZTE01002530.1:1121018-1290016 GCA_013397775.1 Eulacestoma nigropectus
TTTATGTATTTATTTATGTATGTTGGTTTGGGTTTTTTTGGGTGGTGGCAGTGGGATATTTTTTTTGTTTTGAATCTTCATGCTGTAGTCCACTATTTCTTACTTGCATAGCTCTGCTGGCAGAGAGGTGGTGGAAGGGTGGTCACGTCAGCTGCAGAAGAGGTGGTGGGCTCAGTTTATATGGCATTTATTGGTGGTTTAACCTACCAGGGCACTGGCAGCACTGAGACAATGTCGGCTGCTACCAGGAGCAGCCTGTCTCTGGCCCCGGGTAGCACCTCTGTGGCAAAGTACAGCCGAGGGCATTTGTCCCTGCACCAGCAGCATTCAGACCCTGGGATGGGTCAGCCGTAGGAACAGATCTGTCTGCTCACCTCCTGCAGTGGTGGGCAATAGAGTGACTGCCTGAGTCAAGCTCTTGTGATTTCAGTAAATAGAGCCTGTCCCTGGGAGCACCTTTCCTAAGAGAGAAGGCTTGTCATTATAATTTTATTACATGGCAATGAATGCTTGATTGCTCAGTAATTTCTCTGGGTTTACTTTTTGTTCAAAATTTATAGGAAATTGTTGAAGTTTTTAACACAAAAAGGGATTTAATTACAACCTCCTAAAAGAGAGGTGCAGGTATCTTTGGCCATAGCCAGTCATAGAGGTCAAAATATCTCATGGGTGTATTTACTGTGTGACACTGCCTCATGCTCTGTCACAGGCTGCCACGTGAGTTACATAGACTTCAAAGGATAGAAATGCTAGAAGCCTTCAAGGAGGTGAATTTGGGGTGCTCACTCTCAGGGATCCTAACTGGATCTCCAGTACAGCAGTGCACAGAATAGTGCTTGGGTTTTTCCATAGCCTCGCTGATGGTCTTCAGCATCCTCATGGAGGAAAGTTGAGGGACACGTACTGGTATCTGCACTCATCATGACCAGTGACAGGAGTCAAGGGAACAGCATGAAGCTGAGGCAGAGGAGGTTTAGCTTGGATATCAGGAAAAAGTTTCTCATCCAGAGGGTGGCTGAGCACTGGAATGGGCTCCCTAGGGAAGTGGTCACAGCAGCAAGCCCGACAGAATTCAAGAAGTGTTTGGAGAAAGCTCTCAGGCACACTATGTGATTCTTGGGGTGTCCTGTGCAGGGCCAGGAGTTGGACTTGATGATCCTGATGGGTCCCTTCCAACTCAGAATGTTTTACAATTCTGCGTATCAGGACTTGGTCCTTACTTGGGTTTTTGGTTGCTTGGAGAAGGAGGAAGAGTTCTGGTCATAGTCAGTAGTAGCAGCGGGTCTACAGTTTGGGCAGCACACTCCTATAGTGGTTGTTGCTGCCTTTTCTGCATGTCACTTTGCTCTGCAGGGCCTGTTGATGTTGCAGGTACCTCAAAGTACAATATAGCTCTTGCCATATATTCCTCCCCTGGTGCCTTGAGTGACAAAATAATTTGGTAAAATCAGAAATCAATGCTGTGTTTTTCTAGAACATTTATCTGGTTTATTTTGCATTACGTAAAGACCAGCCATTAGATGGGTCTCATCCCTTCTGCATTAATCCAGCAGCATGAATGCAGAGCGAGAGAGCTGTGGTTTGAGCACGAGGGCCCCGTGCGCTGCTCTCCTTATCTGCTCTCCAATCTTTGAGCTCTTACATAATATGTTTAAGACTGTTTTTTTTACTAATCTCTTTTGGGGTCTCATTTTGCGTTCTTAGTCTCCAGCAACAAAGAACTGCTATGCTCTTCCCTTGTTAAATCCTTTCCAGAAGGTGCATATTATCTACTACGAGACAGGGCAACGATGAGCATCAATTTCCACAGCAGAATAGAAGCCTGGATTACAAATTACTATTTAATCCTTTTTGCGTCAAAGGATATAATAATCCTTGTAAAATGTGCTCTAAGTCTTGTGCTTGGCTGTGTGAGGTTAAGGGGCAAAAATCAAAATAGGGAATCTCATAAAAAGTAAGACATGGATAAATGTATGTGTTCCACATGAATTTCAGAATATATGTTTAGAGCTGTATTTCAACAGGCAGAAATAAAGATGATGGGCTGATACCTAGACTACTAGTTTTCATTTCTCTGTATGCTTGCTACTACTCTGCTAGAAACCAGTAAGTGTCTGTCATGAGTGTTGCTTGCTGAATTGCAATAAAGAATTTAGGCACAAAGTAAGCATTGCTCTGATTTGATTTTTTTTTCTCCCCCAAAATGAGAACGTTTACCAAAACTAACAAATATGGAGGTGTCTTAAGACTGTAAGAACATTTGTATTATTTTCTAAATCATCAGGCTGTATGTGTGTCAAGCAATGTGATTCTGTAAGGGAGAGAAGGGTAAATAAGGTTGGGAGGGATAAGGATTTAGTGTTTGAAATTGCAGACTGATGGCTGCACAACTTCCTGCCCAAGCAGCTATTTTAAGAGGGGCAAAGTTTAATAACATAAAAAGTTTAGAAAATAAATCCCATGGTGACAGATCTACAGTCCTTTCTTGCCACACTGAGTGTACTGTAACTTTGTTAGGTATAAAGCAAAACAAGTAAGTTGTTTGAAACCAGTAGTTTCATATTACTAGTTTATTCCTTATTTTTATTACTGGCCTCTGTACTAAATCAGATGGGGCATACTGGATAGAATCTGTCCTTCTTACTGTGTAGCAATCCACAGAGAAAACCTAGACGTAAGTGATGATATATCTGAAGTATTACTAATGGAAGGAACCGAGGGTAAGCCGTTTGCTGTTATTTCCAGTGCAGTGTATTTAGAACTTTACTAATAATCTAATATTCTATACAGTCAAAATCCTAAAAACAGAGTAGGACCAGATTAAAGTTATCTCGTATTAAAGAACACATTTAATTATTTGATCATATAACCATCATTCCACAATAGGGTATTTTTGTGCCAGATGCTAATTGCATGCTTCTAGTGTGACAATGCATAATGCGGTGTCCTTGCTGTCACAAAATGGTCATCTTGCAGGTGAAGACTGTGCACTGCAGCAGCCCTTATGAAGCCATAAAATGTTTGTGTTGTAAAAGGACTCGTTTTTGTAGATTTTTTGTTGTTTTTTTTTTCTATGACAAGCTTAACAAAAAACAGGAACGTTCCCCTAATCTATCTAGCTGTTGTATTTTGATAGTCAAATGTTTTGAAGAGAACTTCCATATTTCCTGCAAAATGAATAATTTCCATTTCTTTATT
The DNA here is from genome assembly GCA_013397775.1 of Eulacestoma nigropectus. Lineage (NCBI taxonomy): Eukaryota > Metazoa > Chordata > Aves > Passeriformes > Eulacestoma > Eulacestoma nigropectus. The sequence continues at coordinate 1,124,217 of VZTE01002530.1, forward strand.
TGTTGTAGAAAATGACACTTGACTGAAGAGCATATACAAGTCACCCTGGAAGAAGTCACTTCGCTGTGAGCTTTACATGAGCAACCCCATCTTATGAGAAGGAAGAGGAGAAGGATCCATCAGCCTTCTTAGCTGTAAAATGGGGACTACAGGTGACGACATGGCTGCGGTGGAGCAGAATGCCTCCTTGAACCCTCTGTGCTTTGAGTGTGGCCAGCAGCACTGGACAAGGGAGAACCATCTCTACAACTACCAGAATGAAGTGGATGATGACTTGGTCTGCCACATTTGCCTTCAGCCCTTGTTGCAGCCGTTGGACACTCCGTGTGGACACACTTTCTGCTACAAGTGCCTAAGGAACTTTCTGCAGGAGAAGGATTTCTGCCCACTGGATCGAAAAAGACTCCATTTTAAACTCTGCAAAAAATCCAGCATCCTCGTTCATAAACTGTTAGACAAGCTCTTTGTTTTGTGCCCCTTCTCTTCGGTGTGTCAGGAAGTGATGCAGCGATGTGACCTGGCAGCACATCTTAAGAACAGGTGAGCGCTGCAGGTGCTTGCATTGCATTTTCCCTACACACTTGTTTGTGGCCAGTTTGTGTAGCAGTAGAAGTTGGGGGCAGGAGAAGGGGAGAGAGTTGGTGGTGGCTTTTAAATTCACAGTAGAAGACCCTAGGAAATGGTCAGTCTGTAACTGTGCACAGGCAATGCACTGGATTGCCCTTTTTTTGTACATCACACCAGAAAACAGTGAAGACTGCTTCGTGATAGCCATAGGGAGAATGACGTGGATCATTAGAGGTCTGAAGAAAATGATTTATCAAGAAAAATAAAATACAATGGTGGTTGATTACAGTAGGGGTAAAAAGGCTAGAGGGGAGGAAATTAGAGATGTGCAAACTCTGTCTGCAAAGAGGAGAGAAATGGTGCAATAGGAGCAAGAAGATTAAGTTCAGATTTTAGGGAAAAAAGCTTTATAATGGTCGGGCACTGGCATAGATTGGTTAGGTGGTAGTTGTCCATTCCCCATTTTTAGAAGTGTTTATGAACATGTTAAACAAACTTTCATCAGGAATAGTTACATCAGAATTGCTTCTGCTTTGAGGTAGGCAGATGGACACAGTATCTCTCAGGACCGGTGGGCCTTCTCTGCCCGCCTTTAGTCCAGTCTAGCGACACTGGTGACCACTCAGACAGAAAGGTTCATTTGAGAAGGTGCATGGACCTCCTCCATGGACTTTTTTCCAAGTCTTGGTCTTTGTCCATTTGGTGACTCATGGAGACCATCTTCAGGTGAAGAGTGATGTTGCAGAGGAGATTGGGAGCATGTGTGTGGTGTGGGTGTGTGTGCAGGCAAGTGCTCTGCAGAGAAGGGGAAAAGGACAGACACCACCTGCCTTGGAAACCATTTGTTCGCATTCATATTGCCCTCTTCCTTTTTCCACACATCCTGAAGGCTTCTGGAGATCAGAGCTTAGGAGGACCCTGGGCTTGCAGAACATACAGCAGCCCTGTGGACTGTGGTGAGCCTGGAGCTGCTTGGGTATTTTTTGTTGTTTTAGTATGGTGTCCATGTCAGGGAGGTACAGGGACTAATGAGGAGCCTTTCTCTCTAGGTTTTATCTTCTTTTTCTTTAAATTCTCTGTGTGGTTTCCATGTTAGCTAAAGCACTTGCTTGTTTCCTTGTGGTGAGTAGTTTCTGATCTATATGATGACTTGGGGGTGGTGAGGAGGCCTAAATGTTTTATGAATTATAATCCTGGTATTAAACTGATTTGATTTTAATAAAAAGCAAAATGCTAGCAAGACTACTACTAAATATTTAATTCGACTTCTGGTTTCCCACTGTCATATCCCTCACCTCTTCAGTCCTTTTTCCTTGGCTGACATCTTTTTGAATTATATTAGGGCTGTTTACAACAGGGTCATGTAATTTATTTGTACACAGAACACTATGTATGCCCTCTTTAAGTATACGTGAAATAGCCATTTACTTAATGCACAAGGTTATTATGGAATCCAAGTGAGCTGAGTCACAGGCTTTTCCTGTTTGTCAGCTGGAAAAAAGCTTTCAGTTGCAGAAGGCTGCTCATTTTTAATTCCTTCTATTGTCTTGGTTATCTTGGTTGATACACGTTTTGAGTGTATGGTGATTTACAGTTTTCAATTAAGTTTATTTGCAAACATCTGAACACCTATAAATTATCATTGCTGACATAAATGATGGCAGCAACTGCGTAGTGTGAATTTAATTCTATATGGATTAGTGAATCCAGTAAAATTCTACTACTGATCATTACATTTAGGAAAGAAACACAAAATTCCGTATTATTGTAATTGTGCGCATTGGTTAATATAAACCAGTCTCAACAAGCCTTTAGATGAGCAGGTTTGTGCTTCTAAGAAAATCAGTATGGTTGGTTAATTTTCACTATCTAAAAACCTTCACACTGGGATTTTCCAGTGTTTTTTTAATTGGCTCCATTTGAGCATAAAAGCTGGAAGAAAATGTCATTGTATCGGCTAAGTGCCTCAGAGTGTAAGGCTACTGCAAGATGCTCCCACAAGGAGATGAGAGGCATCAGACACAAACCTGATTACTTCACAGTCACTAATTGCACTCCATGATACCTCATTGCACAAAGAAAATATTCTTGATTTCTCAAACTCTTGACTTTCATTACATTCACTTGCAAACCTAGTTTTAAAAGTTAAACACAATGCATGTAATATGATTTAAAGGAAAGAACCGTATGAGTAATGTTCTTCTGTTTTTCAGTCACTTGGTATAGAAAATTTGTTGATGTTTGGTAAAGTACGTGCCAGTTTCATTCTCTCTAATCATTTAAGGAAAGACTGGATGTGGCACTCAGTGCCATGGTCTAGTTGACATGGTGGTGGTGTTCGGTCATGGGTTGGACTCAAAGGTCTCAAAGGTTTTTTCCAACCTAGTTAATGCTGTGATTCTGTGATTTCTAAATATCAAAGATAAATTTATGAGAAGAAAATCTGACAAAAAGTTATTGAGATTTTCTGTGTATTATTTTAATTCAGTTAATTCTTACAGGTTATTCAGAAGTGAAAAAAGTACATTGTACAAATACGTCCTGTGAAATTCATACAACTTTATAATAAGAGGGTCAGGTATTATGTTTATTGCTTTTGAGTTGAGCTTTAGCTTTTACCTCCTGTACTTCCCTGTGGTAGCTTAGGTTATCATTTTGGATGGAGACATTTTTGTAACTGGGCAACATTGCAGATAATTTTATGTCAAGTTAAGTTTGAACTTTGTATAGGATTGCTTTTTTTGGAATTGAAGAAACAATTGAGCTATTCACTGTGTGTCACTCAGCATGCTTAATATATGGATTTAGAGTAACAAAAGGCATGGGAAAACAAATTGTAAAGGTACAGAATTTTATAATTCAAAATCATGGCAATCCCAGTTATTTTGGTGTTTATGACAGTGCTGGTGAGTCCTGTTCTTCCCACCCTCTCCCTTGTTAGCTGCAAGCACTGTCCCTGCCTGACACTTTCTAGCACCAGAAGTGAAGAGGATCTATGGGATTTAACCGTCTTTTCCGTATAGTGGGTAGGCAACAGATTCATAGTTTTTCCATGCCCTATGGGTTCTATCCATTGCTGGAAAGGTAAACAATCTGTGGTTGTTCTCTGCTCTGAAGCCTCTTGACTCCTTGTAAGCTTCTCACAGTATTGGGTGGGAGACAGAAATATGCAACAAAACCACTCTTTTTTTATTTTTCCTTAGTCTTCTTTGGTTCCTAAACCTAGATAACTCCTGGTGCCTCATTTCCCCCACTTTCTTCTCTTTTTCTCTTCTTTTTTTTTCTCCTATCAAAAGACAAACCAAAACCCAGACACTTAACTTTCCAAAGCAGCACCAGGTTTTACTCTGAATTGCAGCTGTAAATCTTGCCAGAATTACTGCTTAAGGTCATTTTGCTGGCAAAGTTTTATAAGCAATAGCAAAGGCACTTGGGTTGCTTCTTTGCAGTCTTCGCTTAAATACAGCTCCTGCTTGGAAAATGATTTAGTGCAACTGGTTTGAGGTTATTTAGTGTGTTTGCTTTTATCAAACCACTAGACTGGGCAGAAGCTGATGGCGTAGGTTACAATGAATTCTTTCTTTTCAGTAGTCAGTGAGCAAATGTGTTTTTCAAGCTCCTACTGTTATTCCACAGAAATACCTTGTAAACTACATCTTAATTTTGTATGAAAGCTCTTTTTATCAGCAAAGAGGGATTGCTGCTAGTGTTCCAAGAAGTCAGCTTTTAAATGAGAAATCCAGCAGACTTGGCTGTAAAAAAAAAAGACTCACAAAACCGCACCAAACAAAAAGACCCATTTTTCTTCTCTGTCTGATATGAATTAAGAAAAATTGAAGGTAAAAGCTATACTTTGTCACCATCCAGAACTGAGCAGAAGCTGGTGCTGAAGAGGGTAGAGGAAGAAGTTGAATATAAGCTGATGCTAATTTCACATCCCTAGAATAACTGTCCTTCAATCTTCCCGTTAAGTAATATCACTCAGTTGCTATAGCTGGGCATTTTTACTGTCATAGAGTAAAAATTTTTGAGTTGGAATCTTACTCTTGAGCATCTTGATTCATGAAAGAAATTAAGGAATTTCTAAATATTCTTAAAACAGTCCTGCCTTTATTCTTGTTCCTAGACAAGGTATTCTGGCTTTGTAGGTAGATATGAGGTGCCATTTCTATAAGTTTGAATTCAACCCTTATTTATGCGATTTGTTTTATGAGGATGTTTTCATGAGTGGAGGAATCCAACCTTCAAAGCTTATTTTGATCACAAGATGTCCATCTGTGTACATAATTTGTTACCAGATTTACTCCAAAATGCTTTTTATCCCAGATATTTGGTATTAGTGAAACTGTGCACCTCTGGAAATTTATTGGCACTTTTTAACTGTTAGAACTGCTGTATAGTGTTGCTGTTTGTGAACATTCTTCCTGCCAGTAAAAATCTTTTTATGTTGCAAGTGGAAAGAAAAAATCTCCGTATAGATCTGCTTGAATACCAGTATGGGGCTTTGCTGCTTGGTAGGCAGCATGCTGTGTTTAAAAACCTAGGAACTGGCATCCCATGAACTAATGTCTCCACTAGACAACTACATTTTTGGCAGTGCAGTTGCACTATAATAGACTGAAATTCTATACTAGACTGAAATTCAGAGTCTGTTACAATTACTGGTTAATTTGGGGTAGAATCTGTGGGGTTTTCCCCTTTTTTGCCTCATACAGTGCTGCACAAAAGGGATTCCACTGAACTGAGTAGGTGTGCTCAGGAGGCTGTTTACATTTCTTGATACTAGCTTTTGAAATGATAATTAAACATCATTGGCAAAAATAAACCTCAAATCTATTTATATTTTGTGTGATGACTTTCATCAGCTGCCAGGTAATGATGGGAGAATGTGCTCTGTGAAGGAAGGTGGAGGAGGACCTGGCTGTGGTTTAGGAGGCTGTGACAGAAATAGGACACTTCCAGGGATGAGTTTCATGCTGTCCTGGTTTGACACAGCTTTAAAAACCCCAAAACTCTAAGGTGTGCTTTGCCACCTCGAGCAGGTCTTTTGGGCTCCTCAGGCCTTGTGAGATGGCTGAGTCAGTCAACAATAGCACAGTGGTTTGGTAGGAGGTACCTAAGGAAGTGTCTGGCTCACAGAAGTAGTCCAGTAAGGCTGGACTCAGTGGGATTGAAGCGTGGTTCTCTGACAGTGTTAGTTTCAAACTGTTTATTTACCTTTTTGCTGAAGAATCACCACTTCTGTAGCACAGCAGTTCAGGGACAGCAAGGACACACAGCTTGGGGTGGTTTTGTCCTAAATTCTTGTGAACCAGTGTGGGAGAGCATGTCTGTCAGAGCTCCCAGCAGACAAAAAGTTTTCTCTGCAAGAGCATTTACCCCTTGCTGTGTTGCTGCAAAAGTGAGTGATGTTGGAGACTGTTCCTTTATTTTATTTTTTTTTTCCTATTGCCAGTGTTAAGATTTGAGGGAACATGAGGTTAACCCATCAAGTTAAAGTATGTTAGAAATACTGAAGGAAGTGATAGCATCTTTGTTTTTCTTGTTCTTTTGGGACTGTTGTTTGAGGTTTGCATTGTGAAATGGTCAATGATAGAAATTTCCTGCTGATTTTCACCCGTAATTGTGTGTCTCTGGCCACCAGACAGATATATTGGCCAATCAGTCCCACTATACCAGTGGTTCTCTGTAGTAAATACTGTTTGGGCAGAGCCAAGAAATAGGGTTGTATCCCATCATTAAAATAATAGAAATGTTTTCACAAAGCAAAACCTTTCCAATAATTTTCATCTTTCATGCTTACACTTTCTTAGCTTTGAAAAACAAAATGACCAGCAGTTGCTTTGGGAAAAGCCCCAAGGAATAATTTCTGAAATGCATCATATCATAATGTGAACTGTCTCTGATGTGTGTTTTTATGCATATTTCAGAGCATATTTGGGTTACCTTTTTCTGTTCTTCTAAACATGGAGAAGACAAAGCTCCAGGGAGGCCTTATAGCACCTTTCAGTATCTAAAAGGGATATAAGAGGGCTAGAGAGGGATTTTTTGTAAGGGCATGTAGTGATAGGTCAAGGGGAATGGCTTTAAACTGAAAAAGGGTAGATTTAGGTTAAATAGTAGGATGAAATTCTGTACTGTGAGGGTGGTGAGGCACTCGAAGAAGTTTCCCAGAAAAACTGCAGCTGCCCCATCACTGAAAGTGTTCAAGGCCAGGCAGGATGGGGCCCTGAGCAACCTGATCTAGTAGAAGGTGTTCCCTGCCCGTGGCAGGGGGGGTTTAAACTAGGTGATCTTTAAGGTCCCTTTCAACCATAACCATTCTATCATTCTATGTATATCATTAAAAAAAATAGATATCCTGATTTTCACACATATATATATATGTAATGTTATGTATTTATAACATGGCTGGGGGTCACAAAAGCTTTATCAACATTATTTAGATCTGAAAACTTTGTTAGCAGGTTATCTTCAAAATCCCTGCTGAAACAGTCTAACCATATAATTACCAAATCCCTTTTACAGAATGTCAGAACAGAATCGTGATTCTCAAAACATTCTTGTTTAACAAGTTAGGATGTCATTAGGCTTCTGCTGTCTTTTGCTCTGTTGACACATTTCTTCTGTTGAAAAAATAAATCATTTCTTCTTTTGTTATAACGATCTGCCAAATTCCCAGACACTGAGTCCTTTCAAGAATGTTGTTCATTTTTTTGTGACACTGCTACAGTATGAGCGTTTTTAGGTGGTCAGCAGCTTCAGAAGCAGGAACTTTAAGGACACCGAATACTGTCAGAAATGATTTATCAGACACTGGCAGAACTGTCACAGAGGCAGATGTAAGATTGGTGTCCACATCTAATTATGTACATGTAAGTACAAAACAATTCAATTAATTAAGGCTTTCCATGAATTTGCAACATTGCGGCCCATTTTTGCTATAAACTATTGTAGGCTTTTAAACATAAGCAAAAAAAATACTGTATCAAGAGTAATGGAAACTCACAAAACTGAGTTTATAGTGAAAAGCATCAAATGCTGAGGGAGTGTTGTTGCATAAGGGAAACAAAAAATTGCACCTCCTATTTGAAGTCTGAAAGAAAAAACTGGAGATAGGAGGGAGATGAGAACACCTTCTACTGGCTCAAGAGAAGATGAGGAACAGAGCTGTTACTTTTGCTAAACCTCTCATACAGATTCCTAGACAAGCATAATTTTCTTTCAGTATTTTAACACTTAGATTGCAATAGAGGTAAATTTTTCATCTCTTTCCTCCTTTGAATAAACCCAGGAAAATATGATGCTTACTTCTTTTGGCTTACTAAAGTGAAAGGAGATGGCTTCCGTGGGTCTCCAGTTGTGTCTTGGAACAGGGCTTCTCTTATGTGGATTTTTTTGACCATCTAGTTTAATTTTTCCAGCAAAGCAAAGTTATCTTCCAGAAACTATAATGTACAGAATCCACCTTCTGGTGGAAGGTGTCCCTGTCCATGGCAGAGGGCTTGGAACCAGATGATCTTTAAGGCTCTTTCCAATCCAAACCATTCTATGATAACAGAATAAGTCTGCGTTCAGAAGGTGTTACAGCACATTGAGTTCATGGCCATTACTTCTACCTAGTAGAAGTTTTGTGAAGAAAGCAATAATAGAGTTTTGTCCACTAAAATATATTTTGGCTTTAAAATTCAGTGTGTTTAATTTTTTTTTTTATGCTGTGTTTAATGCTGTGGCTTTGAAGAAAACTAATTTAATTTGATGAAGTACCTGGGCATTTTGTGCTACAAACAGGGGCTGCAGGCTTGAAGCATGATATAAATGTTGTCTTCACAGGTGTCCTGGGGCTTCCCATCGGAGGGCTGCTCTGGAGAGAAGGAAAACGAGCAAGCTGCAAGCAGAAGCAGAGGGCGAGAGTGGTCTCGGCGGGCCAGAGCAGCCCAGCAGTTTATCTCCGGACGCTGATCAGGGAATAGTGCCAGCTGAGCAGAGCTTTACCTCGCCCGCCCTCCCCGCGTGGACAGATGAGCCCGGCATGGACAATCCGCCTTTTGAGGAGAACACAGTCGCAGACAGTATGTCATCACTTATCTTCTCGAGTCTCTTTTATCAGATGTGGAAACATTTGTGGTGTCAGAGCTTGTCTCATACCAACTGTGAATGTGCATCTTTGGCTCTTCTCTTTTGCAATTTCTGGAGAAATATTAGTGGGTTTCAATTATGTGCATGTTTACAACTGAGATAAAGTCACAGGAAGGAAAGAAATATCTCAGAGTGTGTGCCAACTACCATGGTGCTATATCATCATTTATTGTGTCACAGTGTAGTAGTTCATGTTAATCTGCTAGTGGGACTGGCCTCACAAGTGAGATGGAAGGAGTGTTCATTTCTGTAAAATTACAAAAGTTGTTTTCTAAGATGGGATTTGTTTTTCCCTCTTCACCCTTTCCCCCCAACTGGATCAACAACCTTCCCACACACGGAGCACTGTGCTGCTCGAGCAAATAGGCAGCTGAGTAACTGAGCTGACTCCTGCATCGAGCTGCATCAAATGAGCAATAACACCTTTAGCATCTGGGATTTTAGAGAGGAAGTGCTGAGACTTACCACAGAGGAAGGTGGTCCTGTCCCCTTTCTTCTCCTCTATATTTGCCAACCTTTAGCATTCTCCTTTTCCCTCTTTAGTTGTCTCCATGTTTGCTTCAGAAATGGGCTCCTTCAGTTGACCCAGTAACTCAACAGCAGCTCCTAATGCAATTGCAAGACAAAGAGGTTATCGTGGGGTAACCCCTAAAATACATTTTTATCATCATCACCAAATGCAAATCCCCAGGTGACCCAATGAAGTATATGAAATTTATTATAAAGGATGGGATCCAAAGAGTTCAGAATATCCTATTCCAATCCAAATGACCCCATTTCAGGAAGCATGGATGCTGCTAAGTCGTTAGAGAGCTGTTTCTAACAAGGTAGGGTTTTCAACAAGTAGTGGAACTGACTCATTTGCGCTGGTTTAGTTTTTTGTTAAACTGCTGCTGTGTGACCTGTCTACATCATCTTTTGGTGATTTATTATATTGAAAGTGAATGAGGTAGAAAAGATATTAATTGTCTTTCTTTTTAAAAATAATTGGCAGCAAATCAACAGCCACCTACCTTGCCTGAAGGAGAGATCACTACTATTGAAATTCATCGGTCCAATCCTTATATTGAATTAGGAATTAGCATAGTGGGTGGCAATGAAACACCTTTGATCAACATTGTCATTCAAGAGGTTTATCGAGATGGGATCATTGCCAGAGATGGAAGACTTCTTGCTGGAGACCAAATACTTCAAGTATGGAACCTAATTACATATTCTGTCTGCTTGCTTTCTATTCACTCCTTGCAGAATTGTTGTTAAAATGAGATGGAAGATTTTTCTTGTCAGACTATGTTGTGTCAATGTTAGCTTTGCAATTATCAGTTGGAAAGCAAATTAATATTCAGAGGAGAGCCTGTTGTTCTAGCACTTTTGGCTATCTTGCTTTATGTTGTTTGTCAGACCAGTCCCTGGCATTATCTTTCCTCCCTAGCATCTGTTGTCAGTGTTTAGAATACAAGTTTATTTTTCTGTTTTTAAATGCTGTGGGACTTGGTCCTTATTTCAACGTCATGCATGCATTCCGAAGGAGCCCAAGGTTATTTCTGGCTAGCAAGTTGGCGTACCTTATCCTATGTAAAAAGCAATTTGTGGATTGTAAGTCTGGCTTCATCTAAACTGTTTAATCTGGCTTCATTGTTGCCTTCCAAAAGCCGAGGCAGTTGACCGGTATCTTCCAGTATGTGTAAAAGACTCAGTGATAGCCTTCAAGTGAATGATTTAAAGCCAGGTGCTCTAAGTATTTAAAGAAAAAAAATAAATAAAATGTAAGTTGGTTTTGATTGAGTGTGTATTTTTGTTTGGTTTTAAGTAATTAGCCACAGGCTAGAAAAAGATCAAATTCTATTAATTTTGAAGTTTTAATTTTTATATTTGGGGAAGGGGTTGTTTATAGGACACTTAAGAATGGCAGTAACTGAGTGCTACATAAACAGAACAGTCATCCAGCTTCTATTTTTAATCATTCCACCTGAAACAAATATATTATTGTCAATTCAAAATTACTTCAGTAAGAATGTTTACTTTTGATCTGGCAGCCTAAGATCAGTCCAAATGTAGTTATAAGCCTTCTCATGTCACTGTTTTGAAATCAAGCTGATAGAAGTAGCTTAAATACAGTAGTTACTCTTGGAAGGAAATCAGTTTGCACTTCAGAAAATAAAGTCCCTTTTGAGAAATGGGCCTTTTTCCTCTCTTGGAGTGTAAGCATAGTGGCTGGCCAGGAAAACTACCCAAGAGGTTTCCAAGATGTTGCCTTTTCAATAAGTAATTGCAGACACTAATTGAATGCTGCCTCATTTATTTTTATACTAAGGGCTCTACTTGTTTGACAGAATAGGGAGCTTGAGTTCCAGTGAAGCTTTGGAAATTCCTGCTGTTTGGGCAGGTGTCAGTTACAGTTTCCAAAGCCGTAAATGGCAGTGAATTGACTGTAAATAGGAATTTACAAGCTGCAGTGAGTCTTCCCTGTCAACATCCTGGAAGTGGGGCTGTCAGATGCTAAGTGGGTGTCCATGAGAGTCCTCCTCTCATGCCAAGGGAGAGGTTCAGAGGGTAAAACCTACATTTTTGAGGGAGATATTCTATGTTTATTTCTTTGAATTTACCCGTGCAGGTGCCGAGCTGTTGTATTAAAATGATCAGGTTCAATCTCTGCCATCTGTAATTAGGTGCGCTTAGGTGCAGTTCGGCATGCACAGTTTGGTTGGATATATCTGAAAATGTCTTCCAGGGTTTTTATGAGCTGTAAAGGTCTAAAAGAAAGATCCAGAAAGTACTGTGAGATGAAACTCAGCATTTTCTTGCCCAGTCAAACAAGTATTACCCTTTTAAGAGTTGTGGGAACAGCATTTAGTAACAGCTACATAAAAGCTGGTGTTGTCTGTAAGGTGCAGATAGGTGCCTAACATTTTCAAAGTGCTCTAAAAATTGTCTCTTTTTTGTGCTGGACTGTGACTGTAATTCATGTGAAGCATGTCCTAACAAGAATCTCTTTCCCCAAGAAGTGCTAAGGCTGTTTTATTCTGAAATTTTAAACTGCCTTTTAGAAAGAAGAATTACATTTTATTGCATATATTCTTTTGTGCCCTTTGAGTGCTCCCATATTTTATGTATTTACTTCAGCTAGCTACAGTTAAAAATAAAAATGGATTTAATTTAAGGGCTCTGATGGATGAGCCCTAGTGGTTTTTGCAGGAGGCAGCTCTAAATGTTATTTCTCCTAGCTATGCCTGTTTTCCCTCTGCCCAAGGTTACAGCCTGTCTCAGGGCAGTAGGGGAGCAGGACACCACTGTGGTTCTGTCTGAGCTCATGGTGCTGCCAGGAGCTGTGGCTTTGTGCTGGGTTTTGGGCTGGAGGTGGCTCAGGGAGGGTGCAGTACCCCTTCACCATTCGGAAACCACCACAGCCGAATGGTTTGGCACAGACTTCTGGGAGCCCCTGAGCTCAGATGTGTGATGTAAATGTGGCAGCTGTTGTACATCACTTAGTATATTTTTTAAAATTTTAATAATGCTATTAGATGGTGAGAAGCTGCATGTTTTTTACTTACTTAGGTTGCAATGGGGAGTATTGAAAGGCTTAGGTAAGGCACATCAATCAGTATAGACCATTTGGTGTTAGTTTCTATCTGCCAAAATTTTGGGGCAGGGGTTCCTTCACCAAGGCTCAATAATATGTGCTAAGGATGAAATTGTAGTGTTAACTTTGAACCCCTTCTTACAAAACAAGGCAAACACTGCTTTTGTGCTGAATTTTTGTCATGCTCCTCTTTTCTGCCAAATCTCATTGCACTGTCAGTTCTTATTTTTACAGTGCAAGACATGACTGAAGAGTACTGATCTTTGTATCTGTGGGCCATATAACAAACATAGTTCTTAGTTGTAGGTAGAGAAGGTTTAATCTGTTTTTCATTTACAACTGAATTTTGGGTGATAGAGTTTCAGACTTGTATCCTCTGACTTAGTTGAAGTCTGTGGAAAATATTAAGTTCATGTTAAGACTTGAGAATTAGTACAACTACCTTTTTTCTACTGTCTTAATGAACCAATTTCGTTATCCTGGATTTCAATTTTTTGGGGGGATTTTTTTCACAAAATGAAAGTACTGCGTATTTTAAGACACAAGCTTTCTTCAGAGATTTGGATGCATTCTTTTTATAGCTATTATTTTGCAGTTTTAAGTGATGCTGGGCTTGACACTGAAAGCACATGCCATGTTCTTTTCCTGGAGAACAAACAGTGTAAAGATCTAAGGCAGGCAAATATAGGAGACCAAGAGGACAAAAACCTTGGCCTGTGATGGCAGAGGGTGTTCACTTTTGGGGACATGTTGTCACCTTTGTGGGAAAAGGCCTAAAATGGTGCTAGGAGAACCTTAGATTGGATATTAGGGAAAATTTCTTTACAAAAGGGTTGTTAAGCACTGGAACAGGCTGCCCAGGGAAGTGGTGGCTTCACCATCCTGGAGGTGCATAGACATGTAGGTGTGGAACTTGGACACATGTTTTAGTGGTGGAGTTGGCAGTGCTGGGTTAACAATTGGACTTGATGACGTTGAGGATCTTTTCCAACCTAAGAATAAGTTTGTAGATTGAGCATCCAATGTGAGTTTGCAGGAGAGAATGGAAGGACAAGAGAGGAAGCCTAGTAGGGTCAGACATGTAGGTTGCTCCAAGGCTGGTTTTGCAGTGAGCACATTTACTTTGGAGAGGGCTTATTTCCGTAACTAGGGACAACTAAATATACGAAAACATCATTGTGACCTTTTTTCCTGTTGTTTGCAGGTCAATAGCTTTGACATAAGCAACGTGTCCCACAACCACGCTCGAGCCGTGCTGTCGCAGCCGTGCTCGGTGCTGCACCTGACGGTGCTGCGGGAGCGGCGGTTCGGCAGCCGCACGCACACCCACGCGGACACGCCGGGCTCCGGGCGGGAGGACAGCTTCCAGGTGACCCTGCACAAGCGCGACTCCAGTGAGCAGCTCGGCATCAAGCTCGTGCGCAGAACAGATGAGCCGGGAGTTTTCATCCTCGACCTTTTGGAAGGGGGCTTGGCTGCTCAGGACGGCAGGCTCTGCAGTAATGACCGCGTGCTGGCGATTAATGGACACGACTTGAAGCACGGCACACCAGAGCTTGCTGCTCAGGTTATACAGGTAATTTGCTTTCCCTACCTGAGCCCTTAGCTCAGCTTTATTTCTTGGGCAAAGCCTGGGCTAGAGTCTGTTCCCAGACAGAACATCTTGTGTGAGGCCTAAAAGCCTGTGTCAATGTAATTTACAGTGATTTATGTTCTGAAAATAATAGTGAAGAACAGGATCTGCTTTGGCACCTACCAGATGAACTTCACCCCCTCAGAAGTGAAATGTGCATTAGTCTTCCCTGGAATGCAGCCTGAAGGTTAGAAGACAGCTCATGTGAGCAAGGAGAGTAGCCTATTGTAGCCTATTGCTTAGCAGGGAAGAAAAAAAAAAAAAGGAGGATTATCATTACTCTATTTTTGTATGTATTGTATTTGAATCTCTCAGTAAGCTCTATAAAAGTGGGCTTTGGGTTTTGTTGATTTGCCTGTGCATGGAATTGAGTTAAAATAAGAAAGTAATTTGTCAGACCTTAGAATCAACAGGCTGGGAAGTCAAATACAGGTTTTCCATGAGTTCTGCATGGTACAGCTCATTTTCTGAGTGTTCAAAAAAGGGCTCTTTTCAATGTCTGGCTATGTTCTGGACACGAATCTTACCCAAAGCTTGATGCAGTGTGACATATGACCCTTCTGTGTCCCCACAGGAAAACCTTTACTCCATGCCTTTCTCCCAGTCTGTAAGGAAACAGATGCAGCACTGCTGCTTCCTGCTGATGGGATGTTGGTGAAAATGGCTGTTTTTAGGAAAGTTGGAATATACCAGTAGTATGTTCCTGCAGTCTAGTGCAGTCATCTTTGCTTAAAGCACCACATAGAGAACTCTGATACAAATGAGTAGTAAATACTTGTTTCAGGAATCATTTCAAGAGTTTTCCTTGCAGTGAAATTAAAATAGCAGCGATCTTGGGAATTGTAATTTCAGTTTCCCAATTTTTTTAAACCGTGATCAGAATTTAGTATCGTGTAACTTTTACCTTTTAAGGTGTGGCTTTGCAGCAATAAAAAGAGTTGATGTTTTATTTAACATCTAGTAACTCCAGACTGGAGTCTCCCATTATTCCCTAAAATCCAGAGTATGATGATGTGCTCATGTGTAACATCCTTCTTGCAAGTGTCTTTGGGAAGTACCAGAGGTGTTCAGAACTTCTGATCAAAATCTCCAGATCTTGGAGCTATCACATAGGCATTTCTTCCATTTATTGCTATGCGTTGCTGAAGTTCAGAGGCTGCAAATGGAACAGGGTGAATTTTAATGTTTGAAGTTTTTTAACATAAAGTGAGAAATGGTCCTTTTGACAAAGGATTTTCAGCTGATGTAAAGGCAACATCAGAGGAGAAGGAGGAGTGTTAATTTCCCCTCCATTCTGGGGGCAATTGCAAAAAGAAGCAAGTAAGGGACTGTGCAGTCTAAAAAGGAACTGGAAAAAAAGGTCTGCAGTTGTCTTGTTTCGCATTCTGTCATATGTTCTCCTCCCTTTCTAATAATCAATATCCTATCAAACTTGATGATGTTTGATGACCTAATGTATTCAACAGGCTAGCGGGGAGAGAGTGAACTTGATCATCTCTAGACCTCTGAAGTCACAGACAGTCAGTATTATTCGAGACACCGCGACTCACAACAGCAGCTCACACCAACACCAGTCCCAGCAGCTGTTTCACAGCAGACCTAACTCACATAAGGTTGGTGCTTCTCCTTCTGAAAGGAATAAATACTGGTTTACTCATGTGGTGATGTGTGTAGCAAGGCAAAGCTAGAAGAAAGGATTATATCTTCTTTTTAATCTAATTAATAAAAAAATGGCGATGACTTCCAAGTACTCAAGTCCTGCATCATGTCTGGAGTAGGAACAAAAGATACACAACAGGTTTTCAAAGTATTTTTTGATTTGCTGACTACAGTGAAAGAAGCAAGTTCTGTTAACTCATACAGCTGTAGTTAGACCTTGTCTAAGACAGTGGCTGGTGTTACTCTTGCATGGAAGGGCTGTCATTCAAGAATGTTATGTTTTTTCTTGCTACTGTGCTGGCTGCCCCCAGGAAGGAGCTCACCATCCAGCATATGAAGAGCTTGTTGAAGGGATGTGTCATCTCCTTCATGAGTCAACAGTCCTGGCTGCAAGACTGCTGAGTACTACAGGGTCTCAAGCAGGGAGAGAAAGGCAAAATGGAGAGACTTTCATGAAGTGTCAAATATTTGGAAGAGCTGCAGAAATAGAGCCTGTGCCTGAGATGTTCTTGTAATTAGAAAAATACAACTTCTCACTCTTAAGAAGTTGACTTTGTAAAATAATTGTTATGTTGACCATGTCAACAAATCCACCTTTCCTCCTGTTCACTCTATTTGCTTTACTATTTAGCATCGTACTCCTGTTGAGATAATTTGCATGTGTTGATAGTATTTTCTTTTAAAAGTGGGGATCATTTCAGAAAAGAACAAATGAGGCTCTAGGAAGGTTGTTTTCCTCCTGTGGGACAAAGGTCAGGCTCCTTAATACCATGGCTGTCGGTACTTGCCACAGCGCTGGGCCATACCTACAACAATGATTAGTTCATTGATGTAAGAGCGTGAACCAACTTTGCATGTGCCAGCATGGGTTGTGCTCTTACCACGGTTCCAAAGCTGGATGAGTGGATTTCCCTCACAGATCCATGCTATCTGTGGGCTCTTTTAAAATGGGAAGTCTCATGTGACAGCAAGTGGATGTTTCTCATGTTTTGTATCATTTATCTTGTTAACCTGTAGTTGGCTTAGAAGCCTTGTGGCTTAAAATATGTTTATATGATTGTGTGGCAGCAGCCAGTCTTAAAGCCTGAAGCCTTAAGAATGAACTGTCTTTATAAGCTATGGTGTGTTCACATATAGGTACTTCCATGATTAATGCATGTGTGAGGAGCAGAGCCAGTCAGAAGGAGTACATGGTGTTGGAGGTCAAAGAAGACAATGTTGTCATTTTCCAAGAGAAGGCAGGGGAATATATACATATATACACTTCGAAAAATATCCCAGCTTATTTCTTTCATTATTTTGGATTCCTTGCAAGTATTCTGTCAATTTAAGATGCTACTACAGGTGTATGTGCAGTGGTTTGAATCTTTCACTTAATAGCCTTTAGGAAAGGCTTCAGCAAATAAAATTTACTTTGATTTAGGTTTAGATCTTTTTTATTTGGCAGAACTAAATACAGGCTGAACTTCATCATTCAGTTGTTGGAAAATTTAATACAGAATCTCTTCTTGTTTCAAGCTTGAGTCTTCATTATAATCATTAGGGAGGCTGCCCAAGGTACCCATTACAAGCCAATAGCATCAATTGGCCTTAGTTTGTGCTCTGGGAGGTTCTACATACCAGCTGCAAAAGAGAACATGATGCATAAGGGCTTTAAAGGGTCATCATGAAAACACATGTTTTCATTTCTTAGGAGCTTCTTCGTAGTTCTGGGGCATATTCTACTGACAAATGAAGTAATGCTGATGTTCACCAAGACATCAAAAGATTTGTTTCTGGTTTGTCTCCAGACTTTTGACCTTATGGTTTTGTAGTGCAGTCCTAAAATTTAGCCTGTTCCAGTGCAGGGATGTTAAGAAAAACTAGAGTGAGATTTTCAAGATGGGCCTTTATAAGCTTTCTATGTTTAAGTATCTACATCCATGGTGTTTTTGTTGGTGATTTTGGAGTTTTTTTGGAGGGGGCAGGGATCTGACCTGGAAGAAATCCAGCCAAAGCTGGTTTCCGCTACTTAGTCCTTTTAAACTGTTCCATTAAAGTGCCAGAGTGTGGGTTTGGGGTGTATTTAGTTGTTTTGTTCAGGTTTTTGGTTTTGGTTTGCTTGGGTTTTTTCCTTAGTTTTAACAATGTTATTTATCCATATTAAACAGGATCTCTCCCAGTGTGTCACATGCCAAGAAAAGCACATTACTGTGAAAAAAGAGCCACATGAATCTCTGGGAATGACAGTGGCAGGAGGCAGAGGCAGCAAAAGTGGCGAACTGCCCATCTTTGTGACAAGTGTGCAGCCTCACGGGTGTTTGGCAAGAGACGGCAGGATTAAACGAGGTGGGGTTTGGCTTCCCTGGTGGCATGGCTATCTCTTGATTGCTTTTTGATCACTGCATTCTCTGGAGTCAGGTGGTGTCAAAAAGTCTTCTCACAGATGCAGGGAAATGCTTATGGATGTTTTTCTTCATGATTTAATAATGGAAATACAGTATTTAGTGTTGCACTTTGACCTTTTATGGGAAGGGGATGTTTACAGCATGATAGCAGGGGAAATGGATAAGATCAGGAAATGTACGGTTAAATTCTTTAAAGCTGATGGTAATCTCCTGAGCTGAGGGTCTGGTGTGATGCACACACATCCTGTTTTTGTGTTTAATTTAGTGGGTTGTACCACATCTCTGTCCAAAGAATCTCTGCTCCCCAGTGTAATATCTGAACAGCAGAGAAGCTCTAATGATAGGGTCACAGCTCACCCACACAGAGTTTACCCCAAGAGCTACATCAGTGTTGATCCTGGTTCCCAAAAGCTTTCTTATCCTCTGGGACAGTGTGAGCTTGCTGGTCTTCAGGAGTGCTGCAACACCTGTCGTTGTTCCTTGGCTTTGTAAGAGGGAACGGGGAGGTGGAAGTTTGGCTCATCATAGGTGAAGGCAGTCCTGCATAATTGATAGCAAAGCATTTGATGTTTACAACATATTATGTCATATGTGAATCAAAGACTGCCTATGGGATCTCTGTGATTCACAGTTCACAGAATTATAGAATGTTTCAGGAAAGAAATTTAGGAAAAAACTTCACAGATTGTACATTTAAAAGAACAGTGTGGGAGCATCCTTCTATGCTTCTGAGAAAGGGAGATTTACACCCACACACCAGCAGGTATGCTTTCTTTTTCTGTACTACTATGAAAAACACACTTGATAGAAGAATCACTATTGTTCTTTCATTGTGTAACATTAAAGTAGCCACAGAAGCTACTGGGAGGAAAAACCTTTTAAAAACCGAGTCTCATTCCAAATATGACACGACTGTTTGCACTTTTGCTTTGGTTTTTCTGACTTTCATTGGTGAGACATTGTGTGAAAAAGGAGTCTGCGACTGGATAGTTAATAACATTCTTGTTTTCATCCTGAGGCTTTTAAAAAAGTAGAAAACTAAAATTGTGGAAACTTTTTTCGTGGCTTTGACTCTTTCCAAATTATCTTTGTAGAGATGCTCCATTTCTTTCTTTGAATTAACTGGGTTTTGTACCAAACTTTCCAGTAGTTTTTGAATTCCATTTTCTTCTCCCAAGCAACAAGTTGTTAAAACCAGATGAATTAAAGCACTCTGTGGAACCTTACCTGTACAATAATTAGTTACTTTGAGGTGCCTGCATTGTTCCTGCCATCGTTATTCTTTCACTTTTAAAGTTAGGGTGAAGCCAAGATCCATGTCTGGAAACAACTGTGTCATGGTATCTGCAGTATTAGTTGCAGCCGAGTTGGTGAGGTCCTTAGCTAATTTCTGTTCCAGATTTTCAGGGCAGTATACATAGGAGTCACAGTATTTGGTGTGTTATGTGGAAATAAACTACACCGATCCAACTTGATATAAGCTCAATACATTAAAGTTTCAAACTGACAATATAAGGCTTCAGTGCTATTCGCATTCCCAGTCTGTTAGTTCAGACTGTCTCAGGTCCAAAGACTCCAGTATGGAATGAAACCCTGGCATGGGAGGTGCTGTGGGTGGTCAGGACTGTCAGACTGATGTGCTCTCCCTCGCATCTTTGCACAGGTGATGTGCTGCTGAACATCAACGGCATCGATCTGACCAACCTGAGTCACAGTGAGGCGGTGGCCATGCTGAAGGCTAGTGCTGCCTCTTCAGTAGTTGCCCTGAAAGCCCTGGAAGTCCAGATTGTAGAAGAACAGCCCCAGGCTAATGAAGAACAATTGAGTACCATCAGTGAAAATGAATACGATGCCAGCTGGTCACCGTCGTGGGTCATGTGGCTGGGACTTCCAAGGTACGGAATTCATTGATAAAGTACTTACTTAGCTGTTTTAAGCTAAGTCCTGTGAGAAACATAAAGAAGCAGAGACCTTCTTAGTTGCAGCACGCCTGCCCTTATTTCTGCCTGACCATCTCAGCTATATCCAGTTGGCAGTGTGCTTAGGAAGCGGGCTGTTGAACAGGAGCAGTGTTTCCTTAGGAAACTCGAAGATTAATAGACTGGATTTATCCCTTCACAAACCGTAGTAACTACCCATGTGGAATCTTCTGTTCAGACACAATTCATCTTTTTTTAATTTTATTGTACTGTAACTTTCTGTAGAATATCTAAACCAGAGCAATTACTAATAAAACCACAAAGTATATATCCATCTGCCTCTTTGCTAATCTGCTACCTAAGTTTATGAGGCCAAATACTTCACTTCAGAATATTGCATCAGATTTTGGCCATTCTGACAGATTCTGGACATGACCTGTGCCAAGACTGTAGCCGTATGACTATAAGCTCACATTGTTTTTTTGTCAAGAATCCACTAGCATTTCTGCCAAACACAAAAACTCTTAGACATTTGCAGCAAGCTCCCTTCCCTTAACTACTCTGCAATCTGCTGGACATCACTTCATTTGTACTCCTCACTCTTGAGGCTGCTCTTGAGACTTCGTTGGCAATAATTAATTTTCACTAGGGCTGATAACATATAGCAGTACAGTTAGTGAAGTGTGATCTGAATTATTTACATTCTGTGTAATAAAATGGTTAGTCATTTATATTTTCATTACTGGTGATGAATCTGTTCAGAGGTAATGAAGATTTTGCATGAATTTTTAATTTTTACTTAGAGTAGAAAAAGCTTGAACTGACTGGGAGTGGAAGACAAATGCTCTGCATTTTTGACTTGCAAACTGAACACATCAGGTATTGATTTTCCACGCACATTGTTGCCACCTGTGAAATCCCTAAAATGTGGTTCTATTACTGTCAGTTTGCAGAGTTAACTGTGTTTAAGTAATTATTCTAGCACTGTGTTATTTCTTTTAAAACACTTTTCTGTCTCAGGATTGTAGGGCTTTTTTGGTAATTGGTTTGATTATTGCAAAATCACTCTGGGAACAGAGGTCTAATCACCATCCCTCCCTTTCTCTTCCACACTTACTGCAGTGGTAATGATAAGATGATAGATGTTGTGCCTACTGTAAAACTATACATGGCTTTTTCTCTTGTTATCCTGTGCTTCCATTCCACAGCTGCCTGCATAGCTGCCATGACGTGGTGCTGCGGCGGAGCAATTTAGGGAGCTGGGGCTTCAGCATCGTCGGTGGCTACGAGGAGAACCACACAAACCAGCCTTTCTTCATTAAAACGATTGTTCTTGGAACTCCTGCCTACTTCGATGGAAGATTAAAGTAAGCCAAAGTAACAATGGTAGAAATAATAATAATAGTAATAACAGCAACAATAATAAACCGCTTTTAAATAGTTGTGTGCGACTAATTGCCTGAGGAAGTACAGTGTAGCATCTTGTGCTGCTGGATCATGCAGCCCTGTAGTGCTTTGCCTCCCTGATGAATGGGATGCAGAGAAGTAACAGGGTGTTTCTGCTGGGGAAGGGGCATCTCTCAGAGGTGATGGCATCTCCTGTGCTCCTCCCCAGCTGTGCTGCTGATGTCACCTGCTGTCTCCTGTTGAACTCTTCTTTAGGCCAAGAGACAATGTGCAGTGTATATGTGCAGAACTAGCTAGTTTTTGTCTTCCTATAGAACAGCTGAAAGTTAGAACTTAACTTGTGCAAAGTGGGCAAAACTGCTTTGTCCTTTCACGTAGCCTTCTGAAGCCATGGCTGGAAACTAGTACTGAAGATGAGTGCTGCTGCTTTAATAAAAGGGCAAGAAAGTAGGTGATAAAGATTTCTGAAAAGATTGTTAAGGAACCAAGTCCCCATGGCATTACCCTGTCATTAGTTGGCAGGAAAGTCACTGATAAATTAATCAAGTTCAGCAGAAGCCCCTGAGGTGGTGGAGCTGGAGCACTTGCCATAAAAGGAGAAGGCTTCAGGGGCAGCCAAAACCCCTTTCCAGTACTTACCTGGAGATTACAGAGAAGACAGAGCCCAGGCTTTTCAGTGGTGCAGGGTGAGAGGATGAGTGACAATGGGCACAAATTGAACAAAAGAGCTTGAGACTGGTCATAAGAAAAAACTATTTCCCCATGAGGATGGTCAGGCAGTGGCATAAATTGCATGGTCTCTGCCCTTGGAGGTTTCTGAGACCCTGCTGGGTAAAGCCCTGAGAGTCCTGGTCAGATCTTACAACTGACCTTGCTTGCAGCACAAGGTTGGGCTGTAGACATCCTGAGGTCCCTTCTGACCTTAAAGATGATATGATTTTACTTACACGTTACATTTGGATGCAGCCCCCAGGTCCAGTATCCAGATAGACATCTTAGCCTCGTGTAGGATTACTTCAGATCTAGGACTTAAAATTCCCATTAAAGGTTCTCTTGTTCATAAAGTTGATTTTTTGTAAAGGTGGCAGTTGAGAATATGCAACTTGAAGTTTGGTGGCATGATTTTTACATGCAGATTTTCTTACAAAGTGACTTAAGAAAAGAATGTACTTATGCCTAGAGCCTTGACAGTAATTGATTTTTCAGTTCAGTGACTAAATAAATAAATGAAAAAATAACTTGGCTGAACACAAAATTACAGGTTTTTTTCCAACTGTGGAACAGTTTGGATTAAATTAAAGATCTCAATTTAACCCAAATAAAATAATTTCAGATTGGGGACTTAATAACTAGAAGTCTTCACACAAAAGGAAATTCAAGCATCATTTCTAAGAAGAGTGGAAGAAGCATCGTTGTCGCATTTGCCCCCTTGTAATGTATGGGAAAGATGCTCTTGTGGGATAATCTGATATAGCACTCTCTTTTCAAATGTGCTGTTCCACTGAAAATATGGACTTAAAAATGGGCCATCAACAAGGGAGAGCCCCTTAGAACCCGCACCTTGAGTTATTGTGGGGCAGGTCTCTTCTAAAGCTATTCTGTTTTGTTTAAATTATCTAAATGTTAGGCTGGAGAGGAAGGGAGTAAATAACTTCACAGTTCAATAGTTTAGACAGTTTTCTGCTTACATGATCTGTCTGGTGTGATTTTATAGAAGGCAAAATGACTTCATCGGAAAGGCTGTGGGATGTACTGAAGTGAACTGTAACACTGCAGTTTGGGTGATGGGGTTCCTTGGTTCAGGCAGAGAAGGACTTTTGAGTGCACATTTGACTGGTGTTGATAACTCTGCTTCCTCTTCCTCTGCTCTGCCCTAGGGAAAGCTCAGGAGAGCATCTTCTTGCCATCCATTTTGGTGCCTTCTATACTTGAGTGGATCAGTTTCAGGAAAAGTCCTGTTTGATCTCCAAGTCACATTTGACTACTCTGGGGAATGTCACACTCAAGTTGCAAAGCAGAGGTGTCTAGAAAGGGAACATGCTAAATACAGAAAGAAATTGGGTGCATTTTTGAAGTTTCTCTTGAGGTGTTAAAAACCAGAACTTAACCCTTCAAGGTCAATTTTCTCAGGGCCAGCAAATGGCACCCTCACAAATTTCCGTTACCCATTTCAAAATGCAGAGATGCTGCAATTCTCAGTTGAACCATCTGCTGAGGGAGATTTCAAGCCAAATGGTTATATTTGACAAAATCATAAGCCACTGAAAACAAGGTTCTTAGTTGGAATGTGGTTGGTTGGTAACCATAAGTATCTTTACTTACACCTCCTACAGTAAAGGCATGTTTGGTGTAAATGTGTCATAATCCACACAAACAAACAGAAATGCTTCTGTCATGCACATGCTATCTCATCTTCTCTTGACTCTAATAGGTCTTTCCAAATCTCCCTTCTCATGTTTCTATACAGGTCAGCTCTTAATGCAGAACTATCTTGGTATTAGAATTGAAATAGAGCGATTTGGGAATTTCCCATATGAGTTTCAGAGAATCCTAGAATAGTTGGAAGTTGGAAGGGACCTTTTAAAAGTTATCTAGTTCAACACTCCTGCAATGAGCAGAGACATCTTTCAGTAGTAGGACAGACTTCAAATTGAACTGCTTTGAGATTTCTAGCTACACTTTCCAGCCTCATGCAAACTGACCACCCCAGCAGTGAAGTGTTGTTTGTTGGTGTGTGCTAATTACTACAGAGCAGGACTCATAATGTGGCTTTTTTTCTTCTTGTGTTTTTTAGGTGTGGTGATATGATTGTTGCTGTAAACGGACTATCCACGGTTGGAATGAGTCATTCTGCACTCGTTCCCATGCTGAAGGAGCAGAGGAACAAAGTGACTTTAACTGTGATTTGCTGGCCTGGAAGCCTCATATAGAGTTGTGAATCACTTCGGTTCAAGCAGCATCTTTTTCTAGATAGCTGGCACAAAAATCTCCTCTATCTTTTTTTCCCTATTGATACAGCTGGTTAAAAGCAGGGCCAAAACTTGCTGTATTTTCCTTTTTTACAGGCCTCTCAGACTTACTCTACCTATTTTGCCATCCTGAAATAGCTATTTCTGTTTGCTATGTCTATTGCTGACACAAATGCAAATATATTTGAGCTCACAGAGAAACCCCCACTCCAGTATGGCTGTCATTGAGCTTTTCCCATCAGGCTTGTAGGGTCAGCAGAAGAACTTAGCAGCTCTTTGGGTTTCTCTGCAAAGTCCTCAAGTTGTGTTGTGATACATAAATGTAACATTCATGTGCTCGCTCTTCCCAGCAAAGAGAACGTGTGTCAGTACCAGAATGACACATCTGTCTGCTGCTATGAACCAAAACCTGTTTCCAAAGGTTGCACCTCTTCATTTCGTAAGCCTTTCCATTTTTGATTCCATATTTTGGACTGATTCAAGTATTCCATCTTACTCATCAGAAATTACTTGGTCCCCCAGATTTTTCTTGCAGGGCATCAATGTTCATAGAAAGTAGGACAAAAGCCTGATATTACTAGAATTTTTATAAAGTGCAATAATTGGACTATTTGTTAGGCAACTTTAATATATTACAGAGTTTGTACCCTCTAATGACAAGAAATACGGAAGTAATTCCCGTTGCAATGCTGGCAAGGATACATGTGCCCAAGGTCGCCTTTGAGTGAATGGCTTGCAGTATTAGACTTTACTTTACAAATGAATGTTTTGCTATGTCAGAGAATTTTGATGAACATTTTTATGAAGATCATTTTTACCGTTTCTATTGTAGTTGTCAGCTCTCTTTATTCAAGTGTGGAAACAATACTTTGACTTGTACTTTCTAAATGAGAGAATTATTTCCAGGGAAAAAAGCAAGCTATTAAGAAACCATATGTTATGGTTTACAGGTGAGCAGGCTAGAAGGAAAGCTGTTTGATTTCAAGTCCAACTGCAAAGTAAGCTGCAAAGTTCACTCTTACTGTCACCTCCTGACAAATGTGCAAATGCCTTGATATCAAATGCTGAAAAGATCTCTCTTGCATTTCAGGATATTTTTTTTTCCTCTAGAGAGCACCTGCTATTAAGTTGTCAGTAATACTGTTTGTCTTGGATTGTATTTAGTATTTTTACAAACCAACCTGTAACTTCTAGACTTTGCCTTTCCATGATATTTGCAGGCTAAGCACCCACTTGTTTAAGAAAAGAGGGGTGGAGCACAGAAAGAAATGTGCTGACCTGGAGCTAACCCTGTGTGTTGTCAGTGTTCTCAATATTTGAAAAGAGCTTCATTTATAAACCAGGTTCCCAACCTGAACTGATTTTACGAATGACCTCTGTATTGTATTATTAATTACCAGAGAATGTATTTGAGAGTCGCAGCATATTTCAATTGTGAAGCATGAACTTTATTTTCAAACTTAGCTGGTATAATATCAGGGCATATTATCGCATGTCATTAATTCCAGTAGCTTTGTTTTCAAAAGAAATAAAGTTACTCTTTTGCAAGGAAAAAAAAAGTTAAAATCTCATATGAATGGTTTTATTCCTCTCTGTAATGTATACTATTGGTTTAATTTCATAATATTAAAATACAAAAGAATGTCCTCTCCAGTATATTACTGTAGTGAGAATCCTTGTTTCTGAAGCAAACACCAAATTTATTTGATACTCTAACTGATTTAAGAACCAGTTTTCTCCCATCTCCAGATGGTGTTTAACTATGCTTTGCCCTTAATGCAGACTTTTTTTGTGAAGTACATCTTAGTGTGTAGGCTTTAGGGAAGTTTTTGACATACGTACTAGATTTAGTGGTTTTTATTTTAAAAGTAACACTTTTCATTCAAAATCCTGCAAAAAACGTTTTTAGATTTTTTTTCCTTTTATATGTTAAATGTAACAAAAGCATGGGTTATCTTAAACTGTGCTGTTTTGTTTCTGTGTGCTGTAGCTTTTGATCAGAATATCTAGCGATAAAACTTTTCAGAATAAATTCGCTTCCTGAATCATTTTTCCCCTTTCTCTTGTAGCAGCATAGTTGGGTTTGGTTTTCTGTGCCTTCTGTTTTAAATTATTTCAAGATTATTTTTTTTCCAAATATTGCTATCTAATTGTATGGTATTAATGAAGGATGAATGAAAATAAAAGTTCATTCTACACATTGTAATAACTCAAAAGTATCGTCTCACTCTTTGCAAAAGATATGGGGAGCTCCATGCAGACTCGGTTTAAAGATAATTTTTTTTCTCCTGTGATTTATCACAAATTACAGTTAGTGAATGTACAGTAAGGGTCTGAGGGTATGCTCATCCTGCCAGGGTGACATACCAGCCGTTTAACCATCAATCCCAGCACTGAGAAGTGTTTCTAAAGTGAAAGTAAGATCTGGGCCTTATGGTACTTTGCCACAAGTAGTGTTTCCTCTTTCCTCCTCCATGCCAGCTGGTACTGATCAGCTGGAGGATGTTTTCACAGGAGAGATTTGATGCAAGGAGACAGTCTTCCTGGAAACATCAGTTTTACAGCTGAAACTTGAGCCTCCTGGTTATCAGTTCCCATCTCCATCTCCTGCAGGCAAGTATGCTCTATCCTTAGATGTCTGCAATGCTAGAATGAGTCTAAAAGCAATTTCTCAATGATATGCAGTAAAGTTGCCCAGACTCTGTATTGCTGCTCCTTGCAGTAGTTACACATAGTTGAGTTCCTTTAAAAGAGAACCATGCCTATGTACAAGTGCAGAAGAAACCTGCCATGCCTGCCAGTAGGTTATGAGGTCTTGTACTTCTTGTAAGGTAGGAGCCAGATCATCAGAGTTTTGGTTTACAGGCAGATGAATGAGTTCATTGCCGCAGGGGGAGGTGCACAGAGCTTTGTGTAAGGTGTGGGCTTGGTCATCTGTGTGCTGGAGCTTCCTGGGAGGAACACCTTTTCCTAATAGCCCTAGGGATCTCCAGTTAAGAACGTAAAAGAGTTTCTTCCACATCACAGCATACCAGTAAAGTGAAATCTAGAGAGTTCGTTTGCCACTCTAAACTTTCTCTTTACAGTCATGAACAACTGAGGGGAAAGATCAGTGTCTCAGAATAATTAAGAATACGTATTAAGAATATATTTCCAAATTCTATAATAGATCTGGGGTGGATATAATGAAAATCTAAGCCTAGTGTTACCCAGACAACATCAGAAGATAGGCAAGTTCCTTTTTTTAAAGAAACTTGACCATTTACTTCTGAGGCAATTTTGTGGAACATAAACATTTATGAACAAACTAAGGTAGGAGATCCTGATGACTTAGAAGTGTGTGTATGCCAGGCAGGACAGCAGTGATGGCAATCATGGAGTTAAGGCAATACATGGCCCAAGAAGGAAGGTGGTGTCATGCAAAGGAACGTCAGTGAACATCCTCATCCCAGTTGTCTCAGGCAACTTCTAGGTGAGCTTACTTATCTAAAAAGTGGTTCTTTGTAGACAGAGAAAGGAGATACCTTGTCACACCTGAAATAAGTCTGTCTAGCTAGTGTAGAACAATTCTTAAATTACTTGTTGCTCAGAGGATGAGACGGCTTTAGACTTTATACTTCTGGGACAATTCAAATAACATTATATGGATAAGAAAGCTTAGTCTTAACTAACTGCTGATGTTGTCCTTCTGTTTGTTGCCATACCACACATGGATAAGTCTCCTGAATATCAGCAGAGCAGTATGGATGCAACACCCATGTCAGTGATGCATTGCAGCTGATACAGTGGTGATGAACTCCATCTCGTAGAGTCTCATAGAAAACTTGGAAATCAAGTTGGCCCTAGAGTCTGGTTACAGGCAGCCTGCTCAGCTGTGGCATCCACTGAGGCTGAAGCTGATTTAGAAGGAGAAGGAATGTGTTTGGGTTTGGAGAGTTTTGTTGTTGAACTATGCTGGTAAAGGTTGGCTGGGGGAGCCTGTGGGTTGCCAGCACAGCCAAACAAACATCGTGCTCCTCAGTGGGGAAAGCCAAGTTTGTTTGCACAAGGAGGGATGAGGGCCAAGTGCTCCCATCACAGGCTGGGGAGGAATTTGGCTTGAAATAGAAGGGCAGAACCTGTTCTGTGACTTCAGAGGGCAAATACCACATCTAGGAGAGGCTGCCCCTCTTTGCTCTCCTTCACAAGTAGTAGCCTCGACTTCCCTCCCAGACCTCTCCTACCCTGGCTTAGCTGCAGCAACCAGGTGTAGAGAGCCTGTAGAGACCATGGCTCTGGTTTAGAGAGGAGAGGGAATAGCTTTGAGGCCACTTTGCATCCCACAGCAGCCTGCTGTGGTGGCAGATACCAGCTTCAGCCACATGGGAGTTGGTGGTCCCAGTGGTGACTCAGTCTTGGGGAGTCTTGCAGAGAGGTGGTCTGCAGAGCAACCACCCTCCACTTTTAAGATACAGGTGCAGGAATTGATGTAAACACATCAGGAGCATTCTCTAACTCTGGTCTCAGAGCTAAGCTCGCTAATGCTATGGATCCATAGCACACCGAATAACCTCTACTGTGCAGGGAGTTCATCTGCCAACCCTGTTTTACCCCCAAAGCATAGTGTATGGTGGTGCAAAACCACCAGGCAGCAAGACCCAAAATGCCTTTTTTCTGCCTCTAAACAGGCAGCTATTGAGCCTTAAGCAGCCTGGGCATCTGACTGGTTCCACAGCCTTTCTCAGTGAAGAGATCCACTAAAAGCCAAATAAGCTGGGTTTGCAGTTTGGGCGCAGCTTTGTAGGGTAAGGAATGAAGTACACAATTAAGGAATCCATTTGGTATTTTGTTTGATCTGGGACAAACCAAAGTGCTGCTTGCTTTGCTCCCAAGTTTTGATATAAAGTGATTGTGGAAAGCTACAGAAGAGAAGCCTTTTAATCAGATTAGAATAGATAAAGAGTATAACCCCTTAGTTATACAATTGAGCTTTCTAATCATATTAAACTTTAATACCAGCATCAGTGCCATATTGGAACAACAATAGCAAAAAGCTGTAAGCATAAAATATTACAAATCCTTAAACATATTACAAAATATCATCCACTAAAGTTAAAAAATGTTATTGTGTTTGGGGAAATGTGCCAGCTAAAAAAAAAACAACACCCGTGAGGCTGAAGTCCTGTGTACATGTGCAGATTAAATGCAGCACAGCAGAGGCAAGGCTTGACCTTTTTGTTTCTTACATTTTTATTAATTAAATTGCTTCCCAAGCAGCTACTTCTGCTATGGCTTTTACCCACCTTAGCCCTCATCTACCAAGGTGCTAAGTACACTCAACTCTTTTTGCAATCAGTTAAAGTGTCCCTTGTTGTAGGATGCAGCAAGAGGTGGCTCCTCTTCACTGGTGAAACCCCTGGAAAGAAACAGCTTCAGCTCTCTTGCCCCTCTACTGCTGCAGCCAGTGCTTAGCATCCAGCAGTGCTTAAAGCCAGAGAGGACTGAAGCCAAGAGCCAAAGGAAAGGGATGTTAATGCATTTCAAATGCCTGATTTAAAGCGGGTTGATTTTCTGGCGTCTCTGTGTTCCTACAGATCGGAGTTTTCTCTGCGAGTCAGGTTTGCAAGTACAAAGGACCCTGCTTGGAGTCAGTGGTCTTGCGCTGAACCTCTGCCCACGGCTGGGAGTCCTGCCAGGACGCCTCTGGGCTGCAGCCACCTTGAATCATAGCAGGTAATGGTGGCTGTGCCTCCTTGAGCGAAACAGCCAAGCAATAGTTCAAAACTGGTTTTCCTTTCTTCTTCCCTCCATCTGGAGTTGCCTCTTCCCCCAGACGTGCCGGAGGTGCTGTGTGGTTTGTTTTGATTGAGCAGAGTCAGGGTACCAAAGACCTCAAATTTTAACCAGGCAGTCCCTCCTGGCTGCGGTGTGAGCGTGGCTGGCAGCTTGGCACAGGGTGGTGGCTGAGAGAGCAGTCAGGACAGGCCAGGAGCCACTGTGCCACTGCAGCCCTCATCCCATCCTGTGGAGCTGGTCCAGGGATCCTGGGTCAGCTGTCCAGATGCAGTAGGTTTTTTCCCGTTTTCACCCCAGGGTGAAAACCACACCAACCTGTCTGTGGTTTTTACCTTGGGGTGAAATTTTATTTAGCTGAATATTTTGCATCTCACAGAGTCTTTCCCATCCTTAAACTAAATAGCATTTACCTGCAGATATTTCTTCCCAAACTTTCCACCATTTTTGTGACCCTTTTGCATATTTCCTGTCCACTCTCCCTCTGCAGTCCCTACAACTGCTGCTTCCCTACAACTTCTTTTGGCTGCTTCCCTACAACTGTCTTAAATGCTGTTTTTTCCAAGGCATCTTCCAGCCCACTAATGCCTCCTCCAGGCTCACAGGGTCTCTCTGCATCATCCTCTGACATGTAGCACACAGGGAGGTGTAAAGGCTATTTTGGGCCAGCAGTGATGGAGCTGAGGGTTCAGGGTGGCACCAGGACAACTGCTGGATTTTCTGCTCCCCACCTGGGGGAAGGCTGGGACCCATCACGGCTGGGTCTTGGAGAAGTCCCCCACCTCTGGTGCCCACCCCAGCACCCCACACACCAGTGGCCCCAGGTTGGTGGGCTGGGAGCACTTTCTAACAGCCCAGGAAGTTTGGTTCTTTGTGTTTCTTTGTGATTGGCGCCCTGGTAATTATGCACCTTATGAAGATATCCGATGTAATCATACCTTTCTAAAAATGCCTTGGATTAAAAGCTTTTCCTGGGTCTTTAGGTGATGGGCCTGCAATTACAGAAAATGAACTGCATTTTAGCTTTCCATTGAAATTAATAACAGTGGTTCTCCAGTTGACTCTGGAAGTAGTTAATGGAACAAACTGGATGCTCCACTACAATGAGGGTTTTAAAGCTATTTGAGAGAGATTCTGTGTTTCCAATAGGAAAATAATTCACACGATGCAAAATCATTCTGTCTTTGCATCTTTGAGAAATAATGGCTCTGTGTAGCTTCGAGATGCAACTATTTATCAATAATTGTTTCAATGTGCTCTTCCATCCTTTGCTGCACTGGAAAAGAATGACCTGCAGAGAACTCTGGAAAAAGAAAAACAAGTCAAGGAATTAATGATGCAGAAAGGAGCTCCAGCCTGGTCTGAGCTCCATGAGGGGGTTTTACCATGAACGTTGAAAAATAGATTTGTGTGAGTTTGTGCAGGGCAGAACAACAAATATTCTGAGACTTGCTGAATTTCAGTTACTCCATCTCCAACTTGGCTCAGTTAAACTCAGCCTCTGAGAACTGGCAAATTTTGGAGTGCTGCTGGTGGGTTGCAGCCGATATCAGGGAGAGAGGAGCCACCTCCACTCCTACATCCTGGTTAACCTGCCCCATAGGCAGGGGCAAAATAGTTCACAAACCTCCTGCTGCATCAGCTTCCTTTCATAAATTCTTGCCCACAGGGTAGAGGTGCGTTTAGTGTATCACTCTCCAGGGGAGTGGAAAAGCAAGTGGTGCCTCTGTCCACAGTGCCTTTTTCATATGAACTGGGCGGAGGATGGACCAGGATCCAGCTCTGCACCTCTCACGCTGAAACCAGTCCCACTTCTCTGCCCTGGGGATACTGGAGATTCAGAGCAGGTTCAGACCATTCTTCCCATGGAGCAGATGTACGGCAGGGCCACCCTGTCTTTACAGACATTATTTCAGTGTCCCCAGATTTATCTCCCATCCATTGAACATCTTTGCACCATGATTCTGCAGCAGAAAGGGCACTGAGGGCCACAAGCAGCTCCCTGGGATTGACACTGGGGCTGGCTCCCTGATCCTGGTTCCTTTAGCAAGGCAAGAAGAGCCCTGAGCATTCCCACCTCCTGCCCAAGGAGTCCTTCCCTTGGGATGTCCTCCCACCATGCGGGGTTGGTCGTTGCTCCCACATGCTATATCCTGCCAGGAGCTGCTCATCTGTCAGTAGTGCCAGTTTTACTGCCTTTTCCCTGGGTGATAGCATCACCTATGCAAGTTTTACTACCTTCCCTGACATCAAAAATAGTTGTGTTTTCAGGGAAAATCTCTCAGCTGTCCAAAGCAACCTAAACTGCAATCTAAAGAAACTGTGTTTCGCAAGGAGCTTCTTGAATGAAACATTTGCTCTTTTCTTTTTTCTCTCTCTCCAAAAGTATCTGCCAGAAATCAAGTGAGACATCAATCACAGAGAAATCATTTTCATCAGCTGAGTCTCCTGGGACTCACACAATCAGAGGAAAATATTCCCTCAGTCAGTGGCCATGTACACAAACCTGTAATTCACCTACCTGCTCACGTATCCTCGGGAAGGGTGAGAGGCACCAGTTTCCAGCAACAACCCAAAATCTCTGGCCTGGGCCCAGAACCACTTGTAACAGCAGTACTTGCACAAGGACAGGTTTTGGCAACGTCCTGCTTCCCAGCCAGGTTGGATGTGATCAAGAATGAGGGTGTGTCATCAACCAAACCCTCAGGACATGAGACTGTAGGTAGTTTTCTAGCATGTTTATAGATAATATGTTTTCATGACCAATACGTTATGTATTACCCATATATTATAATTACCCGTATAACTAACTAAAACTGCATATGTGATATAGGTTACAAATGGTAGATAATTACCTAAGAGTTTGCAGCTTTTGGGTGGCCTGGTGGGCAAGACTGAACTTTGCTTGTTTGTTCTCCTTCCAGACTTGCAGCTCCTCAAGGCACAGCTCTGCTTCCTTACACAGCTGTAAATCAGCCTCAGCTAGGTTAAAAAAACTACCCACACTCAGCTTTCCTTTTTTTCCTTCTCTCCTAATTCACCTTTCCCTCACTATTTGTACAGCCTACCTTTTCCAAAGGACCAAGACCCAGGAAGGTCTGACCCCACCACTCTGGACCAGAACTGCTGCTGTGAGTAGACCTGGGACAGGTGGTTCAACCCCAGGACAGGCTTTGAAGGCATCCAGCAGCAGTGCTTCTGTCTACACTTACTTGATTTATGTCTCTGTCTCATTGCTTTTGTTGGCAAGGAAGGCACAGGGAGGGGTTTTTCATCAGGAGTGGAGTCAATTGGGAAGCACCACAGAAGCATCTTTTGGCAGCTGCTGCTGCTGCAATGCCATCTTCCATGAGGCAGAGGAAATCTTGCCTAATCTAATGGAGTCTGACGTGTTAGTCTGCTTTTAGAAAATCCTTCCTTTATTGCTATGATTGGTTAATTCTGTTAGCAAACAGATCAACTACATCCACGTCTTCATGTGTGTGTGTGTTACGGTCTCATGTGCCACACAACTACGCTGCACCTGGATTATCAGCGGGAGGTCTCTGTGATGACTGTGCCTTAATTCGTGCTCTGCCAGCACAAGAAGCCACAGCTCCTCAGCTATTGCTGGTGCTCATGGCTGGGGCACTCAAATGCCTGTTCTTGGATATACAATTACAACTCGCTCCCCAAACAAACTCCTCTGTGCAGAGCTCCAAAGCAAATCAACATTTACACACATGTGCTGAAGTCCTGAAAGAGGAGGTTTTAGTGGCAATGTTGCCAGTGCCCCGCTCAGAGCCACTCTGATGACTGGCCTCACAGTCATGACACTGCCCGATGCTGGTGGCATTGTGGTGGCCATCAGCTGCCCCAGGCTGGCAGGGTCTTCCTGGGCACCAGCACAACTCCCTCTCAGACACTCCAAGTAAAGTCAGTCAGAGTGAATGAGAGGTGAGGCTTGGGCTCATCCTTCAGTTGTTATTTTCCAAATGAGCAGGCAGATGGACATTTTCCTCGGTTTAGGGTAAATGCCTTGTCAGCCGTACCGTTCAGATGCTGCGTTGCTCTCCCCCTGTCTCCCATTCGCAGGAGATGCTCACCTGGGCTTGAGTGTTTGATTACCAATCCTAGGGGTTTTGATGCTGAAACGGGAAACCTATCTACTTTATCTCGAGGTGGAAGGCTGAGCACAGAGATGCATCTTTGTGATGCAAATTTCCCCTTTGTTTAGCGTGATTTTTCATTGTCGAACAGATAAAAGCTAAGCAGGGAGCAAGGAGCAAACCTGGCATGTTGTGACAGGCACTTGCAAACAACAGACAAAATGTGCCGATTCCAGCTTCAGCCAGGTGTGTCTGACTGTCACTCGGTGAGTCTTCGAAAGATTTGAGTAGCAGATATTTTAATTATAAATGCTCAGTCAAGTCAATACATTTCTCAGTATAGAAGCAGTGACAGACAAAAAAAAGGGATTTTCTTAAAATTCAGCATGCATAGCAACATCCCCAAAATTTAAAAATAAGCTAAGCACATCTTTAAAAAAACATAAATTAAAACTCATATGTACAAAACAGGAAGAGCAAAATATACCTATAGGGAGACTGCAGGTAAGCTTCAGCCCAAACTTGGAAAGATACATAAGCCTTGGAAGTCTGGAGAAACTTGCCATTGTGTAATTACAGTGCACTTCCATACCTAGGAGTAAAACACAGCTGTGCAGTCTTTGGGCTACCCAGGACCTTCATGATGGAGAAGAATTGCACCAGATGAACACCTCTCCCACCCACAGTCTGGGAGTGAGGCACGAGGATAGAGATGCTTTGCCCAGGCACAGGTATCTGTTGTGTTGACACCTAATGTTTATACCAGTGAGCCTGGGCTCCCTTTCTCCTTAATGGAGAGAAATTGGCACTTTTAGGTGCCGTTCATCTCATCCTAGTGTAATTGTCTAAAACAAATCAGATGACTCACACTGTGGCATAGCTTTTCTTCTCCCCTCTCTTGAAAGGGAGCAAGGATGAGCAGAGCAGCCAATGTACCAAATTTTGCACAACAGTGTCTAAATCTTGGTGAGAGGAATTCTCCCACAGACAGGAGGAGTTGTCCAAGTTAGCCAGATGTAAAGCCCTGAGAAGGGCTGCTTTGAGAGCCGCCAGGAAAGCATAACCTTTGACTGATGAGGGGGTTAGCTGAGCCCTAAACCCAGGTGAGGGGTCATCATGACACCTTCACAAGCAGCAGTGCTGGGATGTGGGCTTAGAGGGCAGTCATTTACATCAGGCATAAACAGGGGCTGATTTTAAACACAAAAAAAATGCATTGGTTTGACTATCATGGTATGTCGTGGTTTCTCAGAGCCGCATGTTGCCTGCTACACCTAAACTGAAGAAGTGTCAACTCCCACCTTGAAGCTATTCAGAAGCTGGCTGGACATGGTCCTAGAGAACTGGCTTGGGGTGCTGGACTAAATGACCTTCAGAGGTCCTTTCCCACCTCAAACCCTCTGTGTTCCGATGAAATCTAAAAATAATACAGAAAATAAGAATGTTCCCAATCAAGCTTTTCCTGAAAGACAACTGAGATTTTCAAAAATACTTCCATCACTCAGGAGCACTTCGTGTTTGAAATTTCATGAAAATACACTTCCATGGAAGCCTGCCAAGATCCACAGAGCACTGAGCACTTTCCAGCAGAAAGGATCATCCTCCCCTCACCTGGCTGGACAGGGGGTCATCATCACCACTGCTCAGCTGGGAGGCAGCACCAGGGCATCATCCTCTCCCAGAGCGCTCCCTCCTCTCCTGGCCTGTCCCTGCTCCCTGCCCCATGATGGGGACATGGCCATGGTGCCAGACATCCCTCCATAGTCAGCCCATGGCAGCCAGCCTCATGTCTCACTGCTTCTGTTCGGATTTTCATATACACTACGGACACACCGGTGAGATATGGACAGCAAAACCTCATCCCTTCCTCCCCTTCCATGGCTCTGCACCTGGAGGGGAAGAGGATACTGATGTTGTTTAGAGACAAAGGTAAAAAGAAAGAAAAGGAGCAGGAGGCAAAATTATTCTTCCCCAATGGAAAGCTCTTCTGTTTGTTCAGATCATTACCATATCAGCAAACCCACATAAAAGTACCGTTAATTTTAATACTTTCCCAAGATTAATTAGGTTTAAATTGGGTAGAAAATATTGTGCAAATAACTAGCCATGCATAAAATCCTTGGTGAAGTTTAATCAGGAGGGGTAGAAAACAGGGAAAATAGTTTTTATTAATGCATTTACACCATCTTAGAATTTCCCTGAACTGTGTTTTACCTTGGCTATAAAAATGAAAACATTTAAATTTCTTTAAAATTACATTTGACTTAATTACAGCCAATCCCTAATACCAGCAAACAACCCATTTTGCCTACTTTTCAGCATAAATAGCCACCAGCCTCATCATTTCATAAAGAGTTGTTTTCCTACATGATGTTCTCTATGTGCAGAATGTTAATAGCTACTATAGCTGAATATGAATAGGCTTTGTAGCTCCACTTGAAATATAGAAAAATGGCCCAGACATTAAAAAAGATAAAAGGGAAAAGGGCAGTAATGAATTTAGAGGAAAATGAACATTAATGGTACTAGCATTACCTCATGTTCCACATAACAAATTATTGGAAATCTGTCAAGCACACCAAATTATCTACTCATCTGCTGTTGTGGGGCCCTTTGGAGCCATCCAAAACCAGCAAAAGCAAGACAATTTAAGCTAATTTTACTATTTATAACAATAGAACAGACCATTAAGATAAATTAATGTCATTATCAAGTTTCTATGAAAATGACAAATACCGCTATTTCAAGCAGCTTTAGAAGCTGTTGACTATAATGAAATCTGCTGTACAGGTACTAAAAAGAAACACTCCAAGTAATTATTTTCTAGTAGCTTGTTTGTTTCCTTCACATTCATTTACTTTCACCACAATTAGTTCTGTACACAATATATGGTAACTAAACAGTCAACACTACGCAGCATTAGGACTAATTGG
Organism: Eulacestoma nigropectus; assembly: GCA_013397775.1. Classification (NCBI taxonomy): domain Eukaryota; kingdom Metazoa; phylum Chordata; class Aves; order Passeriformes; genus Eulacestoma; species Eulacestoma nigropectus. The sequence continues at coordinate 1,161,270 of VZTE01002530.1, forward strand.
ACAATTATGATGCAGTTTTCAGCCTTTTAGGTCCTAAAGAGAGCCAGGAGTAAACATTTTAGAGGCAACAATAGCAGCACCGCATCGATTTGCGGGGTTGGAGTTTGAAAGAATACAAAGCAATGTGAGAAATAAAGCCAGGTAAAATGCTTTACACAAAACAGCCCAAATCGAGATGGTTATTAAATGATCTAATTGCTGAGGCTCCAAGCATGAGGCTGGACATGGCCAATAGAAACCAGCCGGGGTTAGGATGTTGGAGCAGGCCAGCTCCCGGGTCAGCTGTGGAGCTGAGAGTGAGAGCAATGCCAGGTCAGTGCTGGCAGCCCCGGGCTTGGATCAAGGCAGCCAGCTGACCAACAGCCAGTGTGACACCAGCCAGGAGTGGAGAAAATGCATGTCCTGCAAGATTTACGTGTATTCTTTCAAAACTTCCCTGATGTTGTAACTCCAGGTGTTTCACAGGTACCGCCCCATCCCTTCAAACCTCTGGCACCACTGCGCTGGACAAAGAATTCTGCAAAAAGAATGTATTTTCTTACTGCCAGTCTTGACTTTCTGCTTCAGAGGATAAAGAAAACAGAAGCTCATGGTGCCTCCTTCTCTACCACTTAGGATTTCCTGGACGAGGCTAGGAAAAATCCACATGTACTGCAAACACAGCACAGATGCCACTTGGTACACGAACACATTCCAGCCAAAGCATCCATGTTCAGCTGCATTAACCAAGCACAGTGGAAGTAGCCATGGAATGCTAGGTGGAGATGTCACGCTTTCCCTGGCCAGCCTTGAGTCTTTTTCCCCACCTCACTCGTTCACACAGAGGGCAAAAATAGGATGAGGAAGCTTAGCATCCCTCTTTGAACTCCTTTTCACTTTCCCCATTTCTGTAGCTGCCAAGCTTTTATCTGCTCTGTGTGTGCCATTTCATGCCAGCAACATAATGAAATAATTTGCATATTTGCACATAATTTCCAGGGAACCATCTCCAACTTTGAAGCCCTTGTAGAGCTGGGTTGTGGGGCCAGCATGAGTTGCAGGGATTGCTCCCTGGTGTGATGCCTGGGGAACAAAGCCCTGCCTTCATCCCTACTTGGGGACATGCAAGTTGGGCCAGGAGTCTCCTTGCTTCAAACACAGCAAGGGGTTGAGCTGTGCCTCCCCACATTGCTGTGGTGCAAGCCACAGTCCTCGTGCTCAGCTCCCTGCTGCAAGGGTCATGCTCCACAGGGCAGACCACACGTGGGGACAAGCTGTGCCAGAGAACTCCCAAGAGCCTGAGGACAGGGTTCCCTGCTCCCAGGGCCACAATGTCATCTCCAGCCCAGGAACTGGTGAGGAAGGCACCAAAACCAGCTGCTGACAAGACGACCCCTCCTTTCTCCTCTCCTCCTGGCCATTCCCTGTTCTGCATCTGGCAACACCACTGTGACACCACGATATCTTAGTTTGGGTGCTTATCAGTTCTGTGCTAATGATAATGAAAGGTAATTAGTCTATAAAAGCATTATCACAACATTCATTGTTATTTATGACATTTTATTAGTACTATCAGTCAGGGATTTTATGAAGCAGAGGTTTTCTTTTTCCTTAATTAGACATTTATGAGAGAATATCAAATCTGACAGTCCATTTAGGGATTTATTACAGAATAAAGAGACTCCTGCTGAAAGCCAGCTTTGGTTTACATGACCAGTTTTGCACTGGATTTGACAGAAGCTGCATCTATCTGCAAATTTGGCTCTATGTCCCTGTGATGGACTATGCACCTATCAATTTAGGAAGACTGAACCATCCACCCTGCTCACAGCTGCTTCCGAAGGCTGGAGATGCTCAGGTTCTGTGGGGATGCAAGAGCAAAGGTCGTGGGAGCTCCTGCAACAGGATATTTTCTAATTTTTTTTTTTTTACTGTAACTGCCTAAGTGAGTGCTTAAAAAAAGTGCTTAAAACCTTCCTAAAACTCTTCCAGGAGCAGCTGGAGCCCAGCAGCCATCATACGGCAGGGGCTCAGTGAGCTCAATCACTCAGATGGATGCCTGAGCCCTTGGGACCTTCACTTTGGTTTCTGTCTTGTTACAGTCTTTGGCCTTTGTGCTTTGTCCTTCATTTTTCGTTACCTGGACAGATACTTGCATTGCTCCACCTCAAAAAGATGCTACAAGGAATTAAAATTCGACACCTGAAAGGGGTGATGACCTGGCTGCTGGTCCCTCATCCAGCAGCTGTCAGCAGCACCGGGTCGTGTGCAGGATGGGGTGGCTTCAACAGGAGACAGCAGGGACTGGCAGTCTCCCTGGTGGCCAGGAGAGCAGCACCTTTCCAAGTGGCTCAGGAGTAGCTGGAAGCACAGAACAGCCATGCTGGACTTCTCAGTCTGCCAAGCCCTACAAAGAAAAGGTTTTTGAACCCTAGAACTAGATGCAGAGCAGTAGGGGAGGGAGCAGGACAGCATGACTGTGTCCAAGGAGGGATAAGGAATACAGGGAAAAAGCAGGAAAACATCCCTTGGATGCCTAAATGGTCTCTGCATACCCAAAGGAACTGAAAGGGGTATTTTAACTGTGCACACTGATCACCTTAACACTGTATCCACTTCTGGCCTCTGCAATTCTGGAAGCTGTTCAATATTTAAGAAGTTACAGTAAAAAAACACCTTAAACATTTCAAGACTTGGAGAAAACACTACTGCAAAAAACCTGAAGTGCTTATAAAGGATAGTGAGAGCTGACCTTGATAAAATTTGTATGAACTTTTGCTCAGGGGGAAAATAGGGGTTGCAAAGGAACAGATACAGAGGAGGAAGTCATAGCAAAAACTGAGGAATGAAGCTGCAGCCACACAAATTCAGCCTGGAAGTGGAGTGCAAACCTCCACCAGCCAGGGTGCTTAACCATTAACTCTCAGTGCCAAAGGCAATAGCTCTTGCCAGCTCAAGGCTGGATGCCTGTATTCCCACAGGAGTAACTGGGCTCCAGACAGAGGTGAGCAAATGAAATGTAATAGCCTGTGATAGACAGGCAGTCTGCCCAAGCAATTTGAGGTTCCATTCTGCCCTTAAACACTGCAGGTTTACAAGAAGGATCTGCAGGCTGAAGAGCTGGGTCAGCAAGGAGCTCACCTGGGCACCCACTGCAAATACACAGCAGAAAGGACTGGGATGGAAATACCACAACGATAGCACATTTGCTGATTTTTCCAGAATTTCAGCTCTGTAAATAAAATACACCCTGGGAAGTTTTTGAGAAAGCAGGATTTTTTGTGTGGTCCTCTGCAAGCACAGGATTGTGGTGGAGGCAGGAAGGGAGAGATTTAACACAGGAGCCAGTTACACGCTTACATACCAACTCTCCTTGTTCCACCACAAATAGATGAAACTCCACAGACACCCACACTCATCTCTGCCTCCAATAAAGGCAGCTGGAGGTCAGCTCGGCTTTGGCAGCCGCGGACGCCGCGCCTGCCGTCGGTGCAGAGCCGCAGACCCAGCCAGAAAGCGTCAGGTGCCCGACAGGCGACCAGCCCCACGTCTCGCACCTCAGCTGCGCTGCCAGGCGCCTGGGGCTGCTCTCTCCTCGTGGAGGCTGCTCAGCGTTTTCTTTATGCAATAGTAATAAAAATTAACACTCTTTCTGCAGCAACAGACCCGAGCAGGGAAACGAATATTCTTTTCCGATCCTTCATCCTGCCTCTTGCCAAAACTGCTTTCATCTGTGCACGTGTGTTAAGGAAAGGGACACAGACAGACGATGGGAAAACCTGCAGGAGCCCTGGTGAGGATACAGACAAAGACAGAACAGAGCTTTTCCCCATTTCTCCATGCTTTAGCAGGAGAGGCAGGACAGCAGTATCACCATGGCTGGCTCTTCCCTCCTGCCCCTGCCTTTGCTTGCGCAATATCCAGAGAGTCCCAGTTCACCTGGCAAGTCCCTCTGCCATGACACAGAGTGCAGAAAATTATCAGCAGATTTCCTGTCCACCAAGCTGATGCTTTGCAATAGATCCAGCCCGAATAACCCAGAAAACCATGTGGTCACTGGTTTACGTTGTTCTGGACTTTTCTGAGTTTGCATTTAAGCTTTCCCTCTACACCCCAGAAGCACAACCTGGGTAGTGATGACAAAATCTCCTCCGCCCACTACCACAAGTATTTTTTCTTTCCCCCTGCTTATAGCTGATGCAAGCAAGCCAAGATCAAGGCAATGAGATGGTGGTCAAAGTCTGCAGGCAGCCTGGCACAAGCCACTCCAAGGCATGGGCTAGCACAGTAATTTAAGCAGCAGTGAAGTAAAATCCAAAGTCATCAATGTGCAGCTGACTGAAAATGGAAGTTTGTGAGCACGGAGACAATACATGAGTGTACTAGCAAACCAAACAGCATCAAACTGATCCTATTGCATAGTCACTGTCAGATGAATTTCATCAGAGCTCTCCATTTTAAGAAACAGATGGATTTTCAAGGACTTTTCCATTCAAAGAGCGCAGGCAGCAGGAACCTGGTGCAGAGCTGACAACCAGCACACTGCGGTGCTCAGCAACCTGCAGACATCATGCTAATAGCTGCTTATTACATCTTTCTCCAGACTGGATGCACAGACTCAGCCTCTTTTGCAGGAAAATGATCCATAGTACAGGGTGTGCCAGGCTGTACTACAGGAAAAGCTGTAGTCTTCTTAATTGTCTTTAAGCATCTCTCCTTCCCCCAGGAGAAATTAACCACCATTCCATTCTGAAGACGGACAGAAGTGTGTTTCCTTCCACAGAACCAACTAAAAATTACAACTAGTGAACACAGCTGTCCCCCAGATGAATGGATCACCTGGCAGTAATTACTGTCCCTGCATTGATGGAGCTTTTTAATCCCAGCAATGCTTCCTGCTCCCTCCAGAGAAGCATCCTGAGAAGGTTGCAGAGGTGGGCCCAGAGGCGGGTCCAGAGGCTGCAGCCCACGTTTGCTGCCCCTCTGAGTAGGTGACCTTGGAGATGCTTTGCCATGGAGTGTATTTCATGCCCAGAGGATGACAGTGGATTGCCTTTTCCTTTACACCCTCTGTGTGCAGGCAGTGACGGGCTGTCCAAGCCTCTCTCCGGTGCCCTGTTACCATCAGGAGCTTCTGCGCCTTTGATGGCCTGGGATGTCCCAGCACTTCACCCACTTTAGAAGCCACTGGGCTCTGCTGCCCTCAGGGCTGGGAATGCTCTCAGAAGAATCCACCTGGGTGTTCTTGGCCTGAGAGGGATTTGGGGGAAAACATACTAAGACTGTGTGATTTATAGCCAGCTTGGAACAAACTATTTTAAACTGAAAAATTATTTGGTCCAAGAGAGTTTCGGAGCAGTGTTGGGTGACGTGGGAATTATATTACTTGCTTCAGCAAGTTAAGGAAAGGAACTGGCACCAAAGTTGTCTAGAGAAGCAGATTTCTGGTGTACCTGCCTGTGGGGAGACGAGCAGCTCCTGCCATGGCTGAGGGGACCCTGACCTGCCTGCTTCAGGGCTGCAGGAGGGACCTGCCCTCCCTACCCCTGCAGAGCTCTGCTGGCACGCAGGGTACAGACAACTTGCCAGGACAGAGGGCTCAGGGGCACCCACAGGCTGTCAACTTCCACAGCTTATCTGTGTGTGTGCCTGAGCTCATGGGGAGGTCTGAAGCACCAACCTATTCTGGCCACAGTGAGGAGAGGAAAGGGGCACACACACAGAAAGCTGGCATGGAAACCTGCTAAGCAACCTTGTCTTATGTCTTGTGTCCTGGAAATGGCTTTCAGCTGGGGAGCAGAGGGAAAGGAGTTAGCATGACCACATCAGTGTGCCACCATGGTGTTGGAACAAAGCACTGTATCCCACAGCAGCTGTGGGACACAAGTACCTGCGCACGAAGACTCTCAGGCGTCAGGAGCAGCCGCTGGCGCTCTGCCTGTGTGTTTGGTCTCCAGAGTAGGGATGGGGCCCTGTGGATACCCTGACAGTATCACAAGTCCAATCGTTCTTGATACCAGCGCTGCGTGGGGGATCCTGGTGTGTCCATGTGAAACATGGTAAGAACCTGGAAAACACGGAAAGCACAGAATATGTTTCCTGGGCTGTACACATTTCAAATGTATTTGTATTGTGTACATTTCTACATTGCCACTAACAAGACAGTCAATCCATATTTCCTCCCAAATCCATCTTCAACATTTGCTTCTGCTTCTAGTCTGCCCACCAGTTGTGCCAGCATAGTCATTTGTGCAACACAGGGTGAACAGGATCACCGTACTTACTCGGATGACAAATAACCCACCTTTTTGCAAAGTCATTTTTCAGCTGTTTGGCTCAGCAGTCATGAAGCTGCTTGTGCCAGTACAGCACAGGTGGTAGCATGGTGGGTGGGCATGAAAGGGCAGGGAAAGGAGACGAGAGCAGTGGCTAATGGAGAGCTGTCTCCACATGAGGCTGCGGCTTTGTGGCGAGCAGCAATGCATCTCTGCCCCCTCACTCCTGCAGCACATTCCTCTGCCCACCTGGTACCCTGTTACATCGTGGACCTGGAGCAACCATTTTGCAGCTACATTGTGAATCGAGTTGGTGCTTTTGGCCTCATCTCTAAAAAAACCCTGCAAAATACTTACTTTTAAATGGGATCAGTTTTTCAGTCACGATTCCCAGCACAGACGTAAGTTTCCCACTCAATTCAATGGGTGGTGTGACATAGCAGGGGCTGGAACAAGGGAAATGCAATTTACAGCAGCTGCTGAGACTGCTTCATAGAGTAACACCATTGAGCACTCCAAGTCAGGACCAAAGTGGGATGTGTGGGTCCACAAAAGACTTCACAACAATAATCACAACATTCTTCAACACCCCCACACCCCTTTAAGCTTAGCAAGTGCAATCTGCTGAATGGCTAATGATGTAAGGCTTCTTAAAGGAGGCTGTGTTTCTTTTGAGATTGGTGGGATAAAAAGAAAGGAAGCAGGAGATATACAATGTCACACTTCGTGACAGGGACTGAAGAGATAAACATGGAATATAAATTGTTCTGTGATATTGTGCTCCATGAACTTCATCTCAAAAATCAAGCCCTATCAATAATAAGACTTAATAAATAAATTAATATAATAAATAAGGCTTAATAAATAAATCTTGCCAGCTCCAAGATGGACCTGCTGCTACCAGGGCTGAGCCCATTAGACACGGCAGTAATGCCTCTGTGATAACATATTTAAGAAGGAAAGTAAGCTATTTTGCAGAAGCACTTGCGGCCAGAGAAGAGAGGAGTGAGAATACGTGAGAGAAACAGCTCTGCTGACACCAAGGTCAGTGAAGAAAGAGGGAGAGGAGGTGCTCCAGGTGCCGGCACTGAGATTCCTCTGCAGCCTGTGGTGCAGACCATGGTGAGGCAGCTGTGCCCTTGCAGTCCATGGAGATTCAGAGAAGAGCTGATGCTCTTTCCTCAGTGGGCCTATCTGCTCACACTGCTGTGCCCTTTCAGTTAAGAAATAAATCCCTTTCTCCACTACCAGGTGTACCAGGGTGATGAACTGCACCCCAGAGCCTCAGTCCCACCTGGGGAGCTCACTGCAGTCTCCAGACAGAGCATTTTGCGCAGCACCTTTGCCACTGGCCTGAAGGACACATGCAAGTCTTGACTAAGTCATGAAATGGCAGCTTGAATTAAACAGCAATTCATTTTTTTACAGCCCATTAATAAGAAGCCATCTCTAATTGCAATAATTTGTAGTAATAAATGACAATTAATATCAGATTTGACTGGGAGAAAGATAATTTTCTATCTAAAATGAGGGACATGAAATGAATTATTATGCAGGTGCTGCTCAAAGACATGATTTGGGTTGCTCATGGGGACCATCACAGGTTAGGCCAATGCTACCTTTGGTCAGGACAGTTATAGGAGAATTTGAAAAATGAAATATTCAGAGTCGTAACTGCTGTGGATGGAGCCTATGGACTTTGCACTGACTGCTGCAAAGCATGATTTAAAATGTGGATCTTAGGGCTTTCTTCAGCCAGAGTCTGAAGCTCTGCAAGGACTGAGATTTTCTGCCTACCTGGGAGAACATCCTGTCTCCATGGAGCACCTTTTCATCCAAAGAGTTGCCTTAGATATTTCATTTTCCACTTGCTTTCATCTTACCTCAAGTACAACAAGGCCAGTAGGAGCTTTGCTTCACCCACCTTCATAAGTACTTTTCCCTCTGGGCACAAGGAACTTTGTGCTGCTACTTTTTTTTTTTTTTTTTTCCCTTCTTCTTTACTCCAAAATCTCCCACTCAGGTCCCTCATGAAGAATCTTACAGAAGTGGGGCTGTCATGAAAGATTCTCCTATGAGGATTAATGACTAATCTGAAGTGGTTAAAAGATGTGAAACAAAAGGTGAAAAAGATGAGACAGATTTTCACGATGAAGGAGATAACCACTGGGGAGCTGTGCTGGCCAAGATTTTCATAAGTGATTTGGACAAGGGGTGAATAGCGAGGTGACAAAGCTTGCTGATGTTGCAAAATTGCCTGGGAGTAACAATGACAACTGGGTATGAAGAGCTGCAGATGGATTTTATGCTGCACAGTGACTTTGAGGATAAAACAGAAGATGAAATCCAACACTGAAAAACGCCAAGTAATGTGCATGAGGGAAAACAATCCTAACTATGGAAGCTCCGTGATGGGCTCTAAATTAGGCATTATCACTGGGGAAGAGATCTTTGAACAGCTCTCTAAAATAACAGCTCATTACTCAGTGGTGGTCAAGAAGGTAAATATGATGTCAGGAGTTATTAGGAAGCAAAGAGATAGCAAAACAGAAAACACCATTATGGCCTGGTATGGATGTACTCAGACCCTGGATACTCTATCAGTTCTGTCTCACTAAAAGCATATGCTAGAGCTGACAAATGATGAGATAAGGATATTAAAGCTATGGAATTACTTTTATGGGAAGTGACTACAAATATGCGGACTCTGAAATTTACAAAAAAATGAAGACTCATATTAATAATTGTTATCAATAAATTATTAAAAATATATTATTAATAACACAGAGAAAACAAAAGAGATGGCTATTTGCTTCTTCTCAAAGAACAGGTTTTAAAAGGAGCAGAAAAGTACTTACATTTGGCAATTGCCACAAGATATGAGATAAAAGCACAGATGAGTAGTAAAAAGGAAAAAATACAAAAAGCATAAGAAAAAAAACAAACTCTATTAAAAAAAAAAAAAAAAAAAAAAAAAAAAAAAAAAAGGGAACGAAGGAAATGCAATGTTTAGCTCAAGAAAATAGAAATACACATTTCCACAAACAGGAATGGATGTGTGAGTACAAACATGTATATGAATTCACACAAGCACAACTATTCCAAAGCCAAAAGGGTACACCAAGGAGGAAACACCACGTACTCTGTCAGTACATCCTTCTGTAAACATCCACCCTGACCACTGTCAGGGGCCTCTCTCTCCCAAGGCTTATTCCCATGTCCCTCCCCTTCCTTTCAGGATCACTGTCACAGATGTCAAGCACTGTTCTCTGCCCTTGGGTCTCTCACTGAAATTGATTTTTCACATACAACTGCTTCCTGGGACACTGGCAGCTGTCTTGAGCATTTAGCAAGAGAAGATGCTTTTGTATGTGACCATCTTTGTTCACAGAACTGCATCTGTGCGTTAATAAGAAGGGTGTGGTAAAAAAGAAAAAAATAATCCACAGTTTATTCATTTGCTGATTAATCCTGCCAGAAGGAAACTAAATGGCAAAATCCTGACTTCTGCTGGGATCTGACAGGTAAGAACATTGCTTTTCTGTCCTCACACAGAGATTTGGAATCTTGTACGACAAAATTAAGTCAATAAATACCATGGTTACAGGGGAGCTTGGAACATAAGAGCTAGCAAACATCAGGAGGAGGGTCCAAGTCTCCTTGGACCTGCAAGGGCAGGATTGATGCTCGCAAACAAATATTTCAGTCTATGTCACACTCTTAGCTTCTGTTATAGCCAAAGTGAGCGTCCTGTTGCTCTTTTCCTCTTATGACACAAAATAAACCTTGTGACTGGGGGGTGCAAGCTGGCAGGAAAAACGTGAGACTGCTCTAATGACACTGCACGTTCATTCCTTTCTCATGATTCAATGGACAGGTCTGGAAAAGGTGAACATAAAAAAGGACATCACATTTCCATACTATTGAGAAATGAATAATGCATTGGGAAGCAAGCATAAGCATCAATTCTCTTCTAATCAGTTTCTGGCGGTTTGACCCTGGCTGGATGCCAGGTGTCCACCAAAGCTGCTCTGTCATCACCCTTCTCAGCTGGGGAGGGGAGAGAAAATGTAACAAAAGACTTATGGGGAGATAAGGGCAGGGAGAGATCACTCACTAGTTACTGTCATGGGCAAAAGAGGCTCAGCTGAGGGGGAGGGGAAATTAATTAATCACCAATCAAGTCAGAGAAGGAAAATAGGAAATAAACACAAATCTTCAAACACCTTCTCCTGACCCCTCCCTTCTTCCTGGGCCTAACCTTACTCCTGATGTTCTCTACCTCCTCCTTACAAGTGGCACAGGGAGATAGGGAATGGGGGCTGCAGTAAATTCATGTTGTCTCTGCTGCTGACTCCTCCTCAGGGGGAGCACTCCTCTGACTCTTCCCCTGCTCCAGTGTGGGGTCCCTCCCACAGGAGACAGTTTTCCATGAACTCCTCCAATGTGAGTTCTTCCCACAAGCTGCAGTTCTTCACAAACTGATCCAGCATGGATCCCTTCCATGGGCTGCAATCCTTCAGGAACAGGCTGCTCCAGCGTGGGTCCCCAGTGGGGTCACAGCTCCTGCCAACAAACCTGCTCCAGTACAGGCTTCTCACATGGTCACAGCCTCCTGTGGGCATCCACCTGCTCTGGCATGGGGTCCTCCATGGGCTGCAGGTGGATCTCCACTCCACAATAGCCTTCACCACAAGCTGCAGGGGAATCTTTTCTCTGGTGCCTGGAGCACCTCCTACCCTTTCTTCTTCACTGGCCTTGGTGTCTGCAGAGCTGTCCCTCTTCTCTGGTTGCCATTTACTTCTGCCCAACATCTTTTTTCCCCTCTTCTTAACTGTGTTATCCCACAGGTGCTGCCACCATCACTGATGGGCATCAGCCTCGGCCAGCGGCACGTCTGCCTTGGAGCCAGCTGGCATTGGCTCTGACGGACATTGGAGAAGCTTCTGGCAGCTTCTCGTAGACCACTCCTGCAGGGCCTCACTACCAAAACCTCACCATGCAAACCCAACACAGTATGATGAAGCATATTACAAATTAACCACTTTCCCCAGACACTTGGTGTATTAAGTAGCCCTAGGCTGGGCCCCTGTTAGGGTGGACCATGCCATCTGCATTTAGAAAATTGCCCATACATTTACTAAAGTGAAATTCACCCATTAATTAGCCTTGTCAGCGTTTTCCCTGGAAAGTGTCATTAGCACATCGAGCTAATTACTACAACTAACAGCACTAGTGGGTGTGTGTATGTGCAAGGTGGGGAGGAGGAAAGGTTATTCTAACTAAATAAGGGAAAGGACACCTCATTCTTACATTTACATTAAAATTTAAATTCAGAATAACATTGGAATAAGATAAACTTGCCATTTAATCTTCCTTCCATACTGGAATCTTTGCTGTAGGTGGAAAAATATATTCAAAGCATGGCAGAAATCTTCTGAAGCTGACAAATCAGAAGGAACAAGACCGTCTTCTAGTTATCCATTCCTACATAACTCTGTGATGTTAAGTGTATTTTGACCAAGGAAAAGGAAACTGAATTTGTGTAATACTACTCAGTTTGATATCACAGCAATGCTACTCAGGTCCTTTTCTACAGATATCCTTGCTCAGGATATTTTCCTGCTTGCTTGTGTGAAGACCCTGGCTGGATAGGAGGACTTGAACACACCACAGAGTTATCTTGATCTGCCCAGTTCCTCCTGTGAAGTGAGCCAGGGGTGAACGTGGTAAGATCTTGGTGTGACAGAACCAATCAACAACGCTGACTTGAACCTTTTTCATTGAGGTTTGTGTTAAAAAATTTTCCTTGTATGCCCCACAGGTCAGGAGCAGCTGTGCAGTCACGGAACTGCGGTTCAGTTGATGGATGTTTGATGCCATGGCAGCTGTGTATCCCTATGATGAAGGTCACTGTATGAACATCAAGTGAAACACAGTGAAAACTCCTTGGGGAGCCTGCTGGCTAACCCAACAAGGTAACAGGTGAGAGCGGAAACGGTGGTATAGAGAAATGAAATTACTTTTAAAGGTCTTTGGGTAAGAGGAGGCAAATACTAAATCCAGGAATCTTAACTTCTCATTGAGTCAGTGTCATGGTTTTGTCTGGGATAGAGTTCATTTTCTTAGTAGCTGGTACAACACTGTGTTTCGGATTCAGTGCGAGAATAATGTTGGTAACACAGCGATGTTTTGGTTGTTGCTAAGTAGTGCTTACCCTAAGTCAAGGACTTGTCGGTGTCTCATGCTGTGCCAGTGAGGAGCTGCACAAGAAGCCAGGAGACAGCACAGCCAGGACGGCTGAACGGAACAGGCCAAAGGGATGTTCCATACCATGGAGCATCATACCCAGTATATTAACTGGGCAGTGTTGGCTGGGAGTGGGGTTGACTGCAGCTCAGGGACAGGCTGGGCATAAGCCAGTGGGTGGTGAGCAATTTGTGTTGTGCATAACTTGTGTTTCTTGGGTTTTATCACCCTCTCTCCCTCTCCTTTCTATTATTAATAGAATTAGCATTATCATTACATTTTATTTGGTTTCAATTATTACGCTGTTCTTACCTCAGCCCACGAGTTCTATTTTCTTTTCTTTCCTCATTCCTCTCCCCATCCCACAGGGAAGAGCGTGTGTGTGTGTGGGAGGGGGAGAGGGTGTGTGTGAAGTGGGCGAGCAGGTGTGCGGTACTTAGCTGCCAGCTGGGGTTAAATCGCAACAGCCACCTTGCCAGCATACACAGTTGCCCACCCTAAGCATCTCACAATTTTTTTCCTTTTTTAGAAATTCACCTTATGCTGCACATGGATACAAAGGAAAAAGAATTTTAACAACTCCTCTCCATCACACTCTTGTGGTATAAGTGCAAATACAGCTGTAACTGCCAGCATTGCCCGCAACTTTTCCACATGGACAGCTCTCCACCTGCAAGGTGGGAGCAGTTGGGAGGGGAATGGCAATAGTCAGATCATTCACAGCAAAATACAGCTGGCAGATGGGCACATCATCCAGCGGACAGGCCCAGGACACGCCTGGTGTGAACACCACAGCAATACCCACACACGTGGACTTTCCAGAGTTATGTAGTAAAAGAGGGTGGGATCCGAAAGCATTTGGTAGAAGTGAATGTTTCAAGGCCCAAATGTCAGAACTGATGTGTGTGCTGGGAGCTAGGTCAAGCTCCACAGGCCTGCATCCTCAAGAGAGAGGAATTAACTGCTGGTCATACTATCCATAGATTACACAAGTATCAGAACTGAGGATCCTCTCTTCTCCAGACACTGCAGAGCACAGCACACATTTGTAAGCAAGAAACTATATAAGGTCACTGTAAAAAATATTCCACCTCAATTAAACATCATTTGCTTTCACTAGTTTCACTGTAGTACAATCCTTGTAATGGTAACTATCCAAAGCTCTAAGCAAAGATTTGTGCAGGTACATGTCAATGAGCCCCTCAGCAGTCCCAGCTCTTCAGCACTCTCCTGAATACATAACTTTTCACAAGCCTTTTATGCCTTCTAAGTCAGTAGGACAGTCCCTATGTCTAAAGCAGTTCTAACACAGAATCAGACCTTAAGTAATGCTTTGTTAACCCGAAAGCATTTTCTATTTAATAAAGACTAGCAAAAAGTGTTTCTTTTTCAATGAGACAAAAATACTTTAAATGAAATCAGGTCTCTGACTTCAAATAGGGAATTAGATTACTTAAACTTGCTAGGATTTTCACTTGCACTTCCTTGCCTTCTAATACTGACAGATTTTAGCTGTATTCCTCTAGCAACAAATGGATTCTCCTGCGGCTAAAATAATTGTATAAATAGGGTTGTTAATGTATTCCTCTCAATTGATTAATATCAAGTTGTAGAGACAGTGAGTTCAGCTTGTACTTGTGTAATAATTTCTATTACCTTCTGCTCCCAGTCTCTATGTGAAGATACTCCAGTGGAGAAGTAACATGAAATAAGCACAAGGTGCAAAACAATTCTGGTGTTGAAAAACGAAAAGAAGAAAAATTTAAGGAAGAACTTAATCTGTGTCATTCATGCCAGATGGCTGCTTACTTAACTAATCAAGTTAAGCAAGATGTATTTAGGACTATCTTCTTTAATTTGATTATTTAAATGAATAAACTGCCTGTAAGGCAGTGGAGTTTTGCACATATAATCAGGTCACATTCAACTCTGGTTCATATTTGCTGATTTTGATATGGTTAGTTTATAATTTCTCTATGTAGCCAAACTGTTTTGCTTACATGAGGAATGTTTTAGATCAGACAAGAATTACTCCAATGCACCAACTGATATTATGCTAATGCCTAGCAGATTAATGCTCCAGCAAATTTGCATATAATGAACATGGATCATAACCCTTTGCTGAAGTACACATCCCTATGTGCCTGCCCCAGATAATGGGCCCTTTTCCTATCAACAGGGAACCGAGAAGAGAGGAGAAGCAGGTTCTTTAATTCCTCTTTTATGCATTCAACAAAACTACCACCATAACTGCAGAGGTATTGAGTAGTTACTGCTACAGGAGTGATTATGCAAATGACATTATGCAATTCCAGTGACTGAACTAACACCCTAGGACTCTACATTTGTTCAGTCTACAGCAGATATTTCCAACCCATATAGTCTTCAACAAAGACAAGTGCTTATATGGTCAATAAACGATGTTCTGCCGTTTTTCCTGGCAAACTTTGTGAGCAGTTATTATCTAGGGCTTGTCCAAAACTTTTCCACTGAAAGTGTTTTTATGGAAAACTTAAAGTTAAAAAGTTAAAACTGAACAGCTTTTCTCTTTTTTATTGAAAGGAGGTCTCCTGTCTGTGGAATATTGTCCCCCTTCTGTCCCAGTGAACTGTCCCCCAAACAAAGCACATTTCCATGGGGATATGCTATTCTGAATATTCAGAGAAACTCAGAGTGGGAATCCTTTGAGCTGAGTGGGTTGACTCACCACAGGGTGGTCAAACACTGGAACAGCTTTCCTAAGGAAGTGTCTGATGCCCCAAGCCTGTCAGTGATCAAGAGGCGTTTGGACAATGCCCCTAACAACATTCTTTAACTTTCGGTCAGCTCTGAAGAGGTGAGGCAGTTGGACTGGATGATTGCTGTAGGTCCCTTCCAACTGAAATTATTCTATTCTATTCCATTCTATTCTATTCTATTCTAATTTCTATTTCTATTTTTGTTCTTTTCAGAGCTCAGCTTAACTACTGAGGCACAATTTACTAAAATCAGTAATTGGTGTACTTCATGAAATTTAGTTCAGCTAGAAAACCCAGGCTGCAGAGGGCAATGAAGGTATGAAGAACCTCAGAGCATTTCCATATCAAATCATCTGGCTCTACACTTTGACAAAATCTGTTTGAGAGGAAAAGATAGTAGCTTTGTCCACTGTACAAAAATACACTGATCACCAACCAAAAGCTAATTATTTAATTTCATTGAATACATCCAAATTTGGAAATTCTGTATGCTTTTTCTGTTTCTCCTGCAGTCAGTTTGTGGACAGCTGGGGAAGACTGCATGGGAATGTGGAAAACTAGGTTCACATACCTAGCCTAGAGCAATGAGAGATCACAAATTTTGATAAGAAGGAAGCTGATAGAGTGAAAACTTGAACCTGCCTTTCGCTCCTCTTGAGCAAAGCCTTTGGCTCCAATGAAATGCTACATTATGTACAATATTTAATTTTATTAGAAATACACCAAAAGATCTATGATTAATACAATTAAAACAAAATAAAAAACAGTGGGACAGCCTCTATATATTTATTCAGACATTTGATACATTTACTATATATAAATCACTTTGCTTGGCTCATGACTGGGGGTTTTTTACATAATTAGAAGAAACTCTTTACCTTTTAGGGCATCAGTTAATTATACTTCAAGCTCACAAATTACAGTTGTTTTTCATTATCCACATATGGAACTGTAAAAGCAAAGCAAATGCTACTGTTATAACACAGCATTCCTCTCCAAAGTTTACAAAAGCAGGGTGAGCTAATGGAAAAAGAACCACTAAATAAAGCACCAACTGGCCCGGTTTCTAGGCTTGCTTTTAACTTTTTCCCTTTTTTGGCCATTTCAGAAAAGATACTGTGATTTCTCCCACTTTATTTTTAACCAGACATGAAATAGCTGACAAGAACTCTTATCTTTTTCAGAGACATGTTGAAACATGTTGGTTCAGATTAACGAGATTTGCATCTTAAAAAAATAATTCCAGCTCTGTTGCTCTATTTCCTTGTAAATAAGCAGACAAACAAGAAACTTCAGTTTCTCTATGTATGCTCATGCCCTTACTTGTTAGGGCCAGACAATAAATTTATACTCCACTGAACATAGGGGAACACTATATAGCTGCAGATTAATAAATCCAGATTTTTTTAAGATAGTGTTGTGGTCAATAATACTTACAGAACTTCTTATTAGCATATTTTGCAGAATGATTTTCCTTCTACAAATTTAAACAGAATAAATGTATGTGAGCCTTTACAGCATGAATAAATTCTGCTCAGTCCTTCTAACCATCTATGTTTGGTGGTTACTTGATCTTAGCTGAGTATGGGAATAATCTGTTTGATTTCTGAGTACAGTTATATGTTCTGATGCAGAGCTGGTTTCTGAATTCCTTATAAAAACAATTACCTCCTGCTGTTCTTTAAAGAAAAAATCATGACTCATTTCTGTGGCTCCATCATCCATGTTTAATTTATGTAAATAACTTATGGTCTGATACCATGTAAGCATCACTGGCATATGAATCCAAATAAATACATTAACTGCTTGGAATGCAAAGATGTCTCAGCACAACTAAAATGCTTTAAAATTATTTAAAAGTTTTCAATGTTCTATTCAAATATAGATTATTTTCTTATATTCATGCGGACTGAGCTTGTAGGACTGGAATTGCTTCTAAGAAAATGTATACATAAGGGTCCTTCATTAGAATGTAAAAGGGTAGTATCATAGAATCACTCAGGTCCTGCTGATTCCTGAACTGATTCACAGATAAGTAAGGGGGTTTTTTTCACCCAAGTTGAAGTCATAGCCCAAAATTCTTAGTATACCATTGGAGCAGATGACTCCCCTGAGGTCCCTTCCAACCCGAATTATTCTCCAATTCTGCATTTCTATCACAAAGTACTAAATTGTCTTTGACAGCCATTTCTCCTGAAGCCAAAAACTTGTTCTTATAATCCTATATCATGTGGAGGGAGGGAAGAAGGGAAGGGGGAGGGAGATTATCAAAGTTAAACGTGAGGTAATGCGCTGTGGGATCTGGAACCACAACTGTACAAACTCTGGGATCAGACAATTTACACAGGATGCTGAAAGCTGTGAGAGGTTTGTTGTAGATGCTGCCTGAGAGCACACCTGATATAAAGAAAAAAGACACAACATTGTAGGAAAACGTGAAACACAAAACTCTGGATGATGAGTTTCCTTACCCATCTCATGGAAAAATCCAGTCTGAATTCTGGTTGGAACAGACAGAGATGCAAGGGCAGATATGGATTATTGGTATGCATGCTTTGTTGCTGAAGGATGTAATTTTTTTTCCCAAGAGCATAGTAGGGTTTATTTATATGATGTTGACATCTTGGACCAGGTAGAGGAGCATATACAAGGGAAGTCGAACTTAAAGAACATACTCAATTTTGCTGAGATCACATTGCAGAGCAAGTTATCCTGGCACTGGACCCCATCCTTATGGGGATAAAATAGAGTACATTTCAGAGATACTGTGTTATTAATTCTGAAGGAGGCTTTGTCCCTAGTCTCAGGCACATGAACTGCACCTCCACGAAAGAGCAAAATTAAGGAAAACCTAAAAAATGAGTAAGATATATAGCAGCATGCTGGTTTATAATTCACTTTGAAGAAAATTAGGCACAGTGAAGTACTGAAGTTACCGCTGAGATTTCAGGAGCAAAAAATATGTTACCAATAATCAGGAAGTGTGAAATACTACAAATCATTATTTTCTGACAACCCAGGGATCAGAACTGATGTTTTTTCTTGTTCAAGATGCTACGGAAAAAGCAGGCAGTTGGGCAGTCGGCAGGAACGCTCAGTCTTTTGAAGGACTTTTATTTTTTTAAGGTTGTCAGTGAAGCCCTGAGATAACAGGAGAGTCCTAGTGAAGTGCTCAGTGCAATATTTCTTTATGGTTCACTCAGACAATAGCAGTGCCTAACCTGAGAGCACAGCTGCATTCTGATAGCCATGGTCCAGATGTATAATTGGGGAAAGACACTGCAAGGAAAAAGGAAGAGAGATTTTAAGTGAGCAAAAAGATGAGAGGAGAAGCACGGGGATGAACAGACTTGTCCAAGGTCACAGGGCACGTCAGCACTGCAGTCAAAACTCACATCTCCTGACTCCTGATCCAAGAATCACCCAGACAACAGAAGCATGAGACAAAAGATGTAGCTGAACTTTAGGCTGTGTGAATCCAGGGCTCTTTGGGCTGCTCTAACTCTCCTTCTCTGCTGCTCCATCATTAAAAGCAAGCTATGATCACTGACTTGTAACAAACAAATAACCTTGCTTCCGTGTCTGCAGCCATCACCCTCTCAACTTACTTCACAGTTCTCCTCCCCGAGCTTCCACTCAGCCTGGACTGTTTGATGCCTGCTGCTTTTGTGAAGCTTTTGAAATTAATGCTTTAAAGCCTGTTAGAGCAGCTCAGAAGAAGGAAAAAAAAAAAAAGACAGTTTTACATTTTTAAAAAGATGCTCTTATTCTCCTCACAGCTGAGTTTTGGCGGCAGCTTGTGAGCAGAATAGTAAGTGGGAGTTTTTGTTGTGTTTTTCCAGGCCAGTCTGTCTGGGCTGTGGAGATCCATACTTTTTCTCATTTGTTTTTCACTGCAGTTAGGCCTTTCAAAGTCACGTCCTCAGCAGAGGCTGCCCCTGTGTGGACCAAAGAGAGGGGGATACACAGTGTTCAACTGGTTGGGCCAGATTGTGCCGTTTCCCCCATCTTTGGGGACAGAGAAGACCCTGTATTTCTCCAGCTCTTCCTTCCCCTTCTCTAGTCCTTAGCCAGTCAAGAGTCCATACACTTGCCTGTACACCATACCAGCAAATGCTTCTATCTATGATCTGCACAGACTTTCTCTAGATGTGCTAGCTGTCCCCTAGGGAAGGATTAATTCTACATCAACAAAGGAGTTCATACTAACTGATTCCAAACAGAACTCTCCCAGAAAAGTTGAAGTGATCACATGCGCCAAAAGGCCCAATCCAACCCTCTGGAGAGCAAAACCAGCTCTCAGTTATACAGCTGGGAACCCACCACTAGCCTGAGTTAACAGCAAGTGAATTGGCAGTTTCAAGCCTTTATCACACTGATAGCAATGTCACCACAAAGCAGTTGAAATTTCTCCTGTGAGCAAATGAGCACTGAAGTAACTGATACTTGAATTCTTGGGGCTTGTGTCGTTAGTTCCCAGTCTTCTTATCTTCTACAACAGACCTGCAGTATCAAATACCAGGATTATAGATCCAAACCACCCTAGCATGTTCCCTGCACCTCTTCATTGCCATCAAAATGTTCTGGCTCCTTCTCCCGTCTCTAAATCCCCCTCAGCCTTACACGTCACCTATGCATCCCCTGAGCAGCTGGCAAGGCAAAAGACACCGTGGAATATAGATGATCATGGCATCACAGAATTATGAACTGGTTTGGGTTGGAAGGGACCTTAAAGATCATTCAGTTCCAACCTCTCTGTCAAAGGTAGGGATGCTACCCACTACATTGTGTTGCTCAGGGCCCCATCCAACCTGGTGGGGCATCCACAACTTCTCTGAGCAATTTGTTCCAGTGCCCCATTACCCTCTTGAGCAAAAAAATTCATTCTAATATCTATTCTAAATGCCTCCTCTTTTAGTTTAAAACCATTACCTATGTCCTATCTCTATCGGTCAGTGTAAAAAGTTAATTTCTTCTTTTTTACTTAAAGAGGGCTACCCCTTTAAGGTCTGAAAGGCCCCAATCAGGTCTGGTAATACCTGTGTGTTACCTGGGCAGCCCACACACATGTACAGTCTGATCAGCTGGATGAACTCTTCTGCCAGAACTAGACACCAATTTGAAGGTCTCACCATTGTTGTCACAAAACTTGTCAGAAATACATAATATAAATACAATACAGTATCTTTGAGGCTCCTATTTCTTTGCCAGACTGGGCTGAAGCGTCCAAGCAATTAAAACTGCTGAGAGAGCTTGCGGAGAGACAGATGGATAGGGAGACAGGATGAACACATTAGCTTTTTTTTTCCCCTTGAGGAAAACATGTTAAAAAGAAAAAAGAAAAAAGAAACCTACCAAAATGCATTGTTTGTACTTATAAATTGTTATCAGACTTAATTAAATTTTGATTTCAGTTCTTTACTTTGTATCAGGATAAAACAACAAAAAAATTTAGTGATTTTATAAATTAATATTGATGAAAAAAATTATTGGCAGAAGATGATCTCTTGTGTACAAAAACGTGAAAAATGCTACTGAACCTTTCAAAAATCACTTTTCTTCAATAATTTTCAGAAAGATTTAAACTTTCCTCATTTTGTGTTCCAAGAATTTGACTGAGAACCTAATAATGCAGCTACACTGGGTCCATTTTCTAGTTTCCGCTTCTTCACTAAATTGGGAGGAAAAACCACAAAAACCCCAGCATTGTACATTAAAGACTAAAATATCTTGAAGGGAGATGATGAAGACTGTTGTTAAAGGCATTTGACTTTGATCATCTTTAGAGGGTGATAAAAAAGAAAATAAGATTACCTTGGAAAAAAAGACATACAGAATCAGGCAGATCGTAAGGCTTCTGATAAAACACTACTCTTGGCAAGCTACACTGGAGGAAAAAAAAAAAAAGGCAGTTCCTCTGTCCGTAATGTGTATTTTTTTTAACATTTACAAATTATTTTTGACTTAGCCACGCAGGGAGCCTACTTTCAACCCTCAATTTGAAAATCATGGAGGCTTTATAAAGTCTTCCACCTGCATCTCTTTTTTGCATCACAGTTCTTTATCCTCTAAAGGATGAAAACCCTGGCGTATAAAAACTTTGTTAAGCTGTCACTATCAATAGAGTAAAAAAAAATAATGGTTGACAAAGAAGAAACAAATTGCATCTTCGAATAAGTTTCCTTCATGCTCTTGTTAAAAGCTATAACCTCTGATGTTAACTAAATTTAACCCATTCTGACCCTTGCGGTGGCCCTTAACCTTTTCTTTATTCTGCTTCCTGTGGTTGCTGAAGAAAACTGGCCCAGTCATTGGAAAAGCGCTCTCTGTTGCACACAAAGCCCCAGCCTGGCTGCTAGTCTGTCAGGAGGGATAGAATAGACGGGGAGGTCAGCACCTGTGCTGAGAAGCAGGTGACAGGGAACTGCTTGGACCATTCTAGGGCAAGTTGTAATAGTTTCTACCCTTTAAATATCACACTGTAGTTTCGGGTATTCAAGGCAGCGAAGTTCACATTTTCTTTGTGAATGCAGACTTTAAACAAATTAATCTATTGCTGTTCAACTGACTGTAAAATTAGTAGATTTACTGTTGCAAAAAAAAAAAAAAAAAAAAAAAAAAGAAGAAAGCTTTCACTTCCACTTTAATAAGGTCACGGATGTGTCTTAGGCTGCCAACAAAAGCAGCTTTTAAAATCTTCACAGCTGAACCCAACAACTTGCAAAGGCTGTAGAACAATGTCTTCAATGTACAGTGGAAACTCCTCCCCCTACAGTCAAGATGTAAGACTAGACAGTTAAAAAACTTTCTATACTCTGAAGTTTTAACTCTAATTGCATCTCGCCCCAGGGACCCACAGGCTTTCTCTATGATTAACATTTTAATAAATTCAGTCAGCCTCACTTTTCAGGGAGCAAAATTGGTTCTTTGCCTGGATTCACTAATTCAGCCCAAGCAATTTAATGGCAGAGCATGCATCTTCGAAAGATTTAATTCCCACAGCAGGGGCAGATCTCAGAAATCAAACAAAACTTTATCTGTTTCAACTGTATTTGTATATTCTGTGCAGGGCATCAGTTAGCAGTGACCATTTACCACTCACTACAACAAAATTTTTGGGTTTGCTTTAATTTTTTGCTGTCTCTTGCTAGAATAAAAATAGAGAAGTTTGTGTAGGAAGCAACTTTCAAAAGCTGTGGATGAAAAACGAGTAAATGAGCTACTGCAGATCCAGAAATCTGGACCTACTACACACCCAGAATTTCTGTGTCCTTTAAATACATGTTTACTCTGACGTGTTCTCTGCCATATGGCAATGCTCAGCTCAGCACAAGGGAGTTTTTCATCTGAGTTATGTGCGAAAGTCTTTCATAAACACTAACGGGAAAAGGAATACTAAGGAGTGTAAAGGGGAGGCTACGGCCCCGCTCTGAACCAGGGGTCTGCAGGAACACACAGCCACGATTATAACCAGCAGGAAGGTGGAGGGGGGCCACGCCAGCTGCCAGCAGGAGTGGGGAGTGGGGAGTGGGGAGGAATAAGAGACTCTCTCCACGTCTTCCCCAAAGCTTCCCTGCTGAAATGCCCTGTGAAGGAGGGAATTACACAGAAAAAACAGGAAAACAGAGGTGCACAGGGTAAGCAGCCCTCCAGATGCTCAGTACTTTTGTAAGCACAAGTGTGCAGGAGACTAATCAGAGATTTAGTAATAAGACTGAAAAAACCTGCTGTCCCACCCAGTGCTACTGCTCCATGTCCAAGGGTCCCAGGCATTGCATAAACCCCACAATATCAGTAATAAATTCCTGATGATCTTGTTTGGCACTTAAAATTTTTTTTTACCAGATATTTGTAAGTACAGCTCCAGTTTAGGAAGCAGGAAGATATTCACTGTGGACCAAGGAAAGACCAGTCCTGCACCCAGAGCCAGCAGGTAAGAGCTCCTTGCAGGTGTAAGGCACTTCAGCAGCTTGCTTCATGCTCCCATAAAATGAGTGATGAAGTTTGAATGACAGTAAACTATAGCCTTGGGTCTCCAGGTGAACACACTGTCATCCAGCTGAGGGCATCCTCACTTTCTGCTGGGCATCCCAAACTGCTCACTGTACCCATAATGAATGGGTACAGTGAGCTTTGGGGGGAGTCCAACTTTGGGACTGTGCTGGTGCTGGATTGATGGCTGAACTAGATGACCTTGAAGGTCTCTTCCAACTTTGATAATTCTGTGATTCTTTGATTTTGAAATTAACCCCAAAACACAGAAGGCCTGGAACCAGCTTCCAGCATCCTCAGGGGACATTGAAACCATCCCCCAGACATCAGTTGTTAATGTGGAAGAAGCTTCTCAGTAGCATCTTGAGCCTCACAATAACTACTAACATTAATAACATCCACACCGGCAGACCACTGCACTGCTTATGTACGAGGACAAGAAACCTCTCTATCCACCCATCCTTTCCCCTTCTCATATATTTTTCATTTAAAATTATCTGGGTAATGAAATGTCTACGGTTTGGCACAAGGTCTAGCAGAACAGGCCTTAATATGGCACAAAAAATAACAAAGTGAAAACAACAACTTTGTAAGTAAATGTCAAATGAGAAAAAAAAAAAGGAAAAATAAGGCAGATGAAGATTTAGGAATTAAAAAGCAAACAAATGACTGAGTGTATTGTCAGGGGTGGGCAGAGGATGATGTGCATCAGGCAAAGTAGAAGGAAAAAAGTTATTATTAACTGCATTTATTATGATAGTGTCTTTCAAATAATTAAGACTACAGTCTCGCTGTGGAAGGCACATATAAAAACATGGCCCCAGGACAATCATAGTGCAAACAGACATGAGACAAAGAACAAGGAGAAAGAGTACACTGAACCCCCAGAAAGATCAAGTTAATTGAGGACAAACAGCATGAGAAGGCTGCACTATTTCTTGGCACACTAAATTTAATTAGAAAGGCGTGAAGTAAAACAAACATCAGGTTTAAACTTAACAGAATTAAATAATGGGGAGAGACAAGGAATGCGAGCCGTATGCTGTGAAGTACCTTGCTTTCATGCACGTAGTTTTTATCACAGCGAAGAGCATTATTAGCTTTATTGCTGCTACTAACACTGCTGAAAATTACCTGTCTTATGGGCATGGTTCTCAGAGTGGCAATAGTAGCTAACTGCAAGCGGGGCTGCTGACAAGCTCTCTCCTAATGCATATTGCAGAGCTGATGATGAAAAAAATATCTCTCCAGGCTTCAGCTCTGCCAAAATTTCCCTTCATGCTTATTCAAATTCCATACTTGATTTTCAGACCATGAAAAGAGCAGTAAAAACCTTTTTTGTCTCACTTTTTCTTATTGTGGAATATTTCACTCTCCACAACTGGATACTGTAGACTTTCAATAATTTATGTTTCAACAGCATCAAACTGAGATCTGGTTTTTTGTCTCACTTTTTCTTATTGTGGAATATTTCACTCTCCACAACTGGATACTGTAGACTTTCAATAATTTATGTTTCAACAGCATCAAACTGAGATCTGGTTTTTTGTCTCACTTTTTCTTATTGTGGAATATTTCACTCTCCACAACTGGATACTGT
Source organism: Eulacestoma nigropectus (assembly GCA_013397775.1). Taxonomy (NCBI): domain Eukaryota; kingdom Metazoa; phylum Chordata; class Aves; order Passeriformes; genus Eulacestoma; species Eulacestoma nigropectus. The sequence continues at coordinate 1,186,103 of VZTE01002530.1, forward strand.
AGACTTTCAATAATTTATGTTTCAACAGCATCAAACTGAGATCTGGTTTTCTTAGGCATTCTACTGATGTAAGAGATGGTAATCCCTGCTCCCAAAGAGCTTACAACTCTAAAGGCATAAAGCCTGAGTGAAATAAAAAAAAAAGCACAAAAGAGCAGGATGGAAAAACCCGGCTCTATTTGCATATAATAGGAGAAGGTACAGTTGTCATTCGGGCTCTTAACACAGCTCACCATCTACATGGCTAATTCTGTTACTGGCATTTTTCCAAATTCATTACTGCATGCGAGGAGTTTTAATGAGGATAAGGTGATATGAATGAACTTCAGACTGTGAACTGATTTAGTAAAGTTTTCTGGATTTGCACATAATTACCACATGATGTCTTCCGTGAAGATGGAGAGCACGAAGCAATGACAGACCTTTTTTTACATGTGTGTACCACAATGACAAAACAAAACCAGCAAGCACATGAAACCAAACCATTCTAAGACCACAGTTAAGAACAGAAAGCTTTCAACCCAAAAAGATAAAGATCAGATTTTCATTGCATTTCTTCTTCCTGGACAGAAAAGGGAGACAGGAAAGACGGGTCACTGAGCTGTGGCTTAAAGGATATAAGCTAAAAAGTTCTGGTTGTTTTTAAGCTGCAAGGACAGCAGACAAGGCCTTCCTCCCAACTGCTTCCCATAGCTCCATTTTGTACTAAATTCTGAACACAAGCACGCTTTCAGTCTGAGTGTTGTTCTGGCTCCTGCCCGGCTGGCTAAACAGTATCCCTCGATAGACACGAACACCAGGGCTCTGGAAAGAGGTCCTCAGCACACCTCAGTGTCTGCAGAGCAACAGAGGAACAGCAAACTCCCGTGCTGTTCAGTGGCTGACTGCCTCAGCGTGTTCCTTACGGCTGGGGACATGACGCTTGCACATGAATTTCAGCTTCTCTTTCAAAGGTTTCTGTCTCCAAATTGGATGGAGGAGCTCGCAAACCCAAGGCAGAGCCTCCTACCAAAGAAGGTAATAAATCCAAGCATCCGAGACGCTTTCGGACTGAGTCACGCAGCTGCAGAGCCGCACACGCTGCTGACCCCTGCAGACTCCGCTCCGCCGTGCGCTGCCCGCTCCCCGCACACGCCCCGGCCCGCAGCCCCGCGGGAGGGGACGGGGACAGAGCTACTGTGTTACACAGCCCGGTGCACGGCTGCATCCTGCTCCGGGGCCACCAGCACAGGAAGGACATGGACCTGCTGGAGCGAGTCCCGAGGAGGGACACAAAGATGCTCTGAGAGCTGGAGCACCTCTCCTATGGAGACAGGCTGAGAGAACCGGGGCTGCTCAGTCTGAAGAAGAGAAGGGTGCGGGGAGACCTCACAGCATCCTTCCAGTGCCTAAAGGGGGCCTATAAGATGGGAACAGATTTTCTGGCAGGGCCTGTAGTGATAGGACAAGGGGTTATGGTTTTAAACTAAAAGAAGGTAGATCTAGACTAGAGGTAAGGAAGAAGCTTTTTACAAGGAAGGTGGTGAAACACTGGCACAGGTTGCCCAGAGGGGTGGTGGATGCCCCATACCAGGAAACATTCAAGGTCAGGACAGACAGGGCTCTGAGCAACCTGATGCGAGTTGAATACGTTCCTGCTCTCCTGCTTATTGCAGGGGGATTAGAGTAGATGAGCTTTAAAAACCCTATCCAACCCAAACCCAAATTCTATGATCCTATGCCTCAACACACACGCAAAGCACTCAGCACCCACGTAATCCCATCTTAGAGCAACACACTGCCCTGCTGGGATGGCCCCTGGGCACAGCGCGGAGCCCGTCCCGGCTGTGGTCCTTACACCCACCGCAGCGCAGCAAAGGCACACCGGGAATCCACAGAGCGATGCAGGGAAACGACAGCTCCCAGTAACCGCACACAGAACCGGGCACACCACGTGTGTCGGCCTGGAAACGCGGGAGCACACAGGGAGCGGGGCACAGGCACACACAGCGCCCGCTCGCACCCCGCACCCACCGCGCGCGCTCACAGGGGCGCGCACCGGCAGAGGCGCGCTCACGGCCGCGGGCACGCGGGGACGCGCCGGGCGGGGGCAGGAGGCGGAGGCGGGCGAGGAGGAAGAGGAAGAGGAGGAGGAACAGGAAGGGGGAGAGGCGGGGCGTTCCGCAACTTCCCGGCGGCTCGGGCCGGTCCCTTGACTGCTGCGGCTGGCCGGCGCCTCGGCTCGGCTCGGCTCGGCCCAGCCCGGCCCGGCCAGGCCGGCAGGTAAGAGAGGGTCACAGGGAGCCGCGCGTCACGCACACGGGCACGCGCAGTGACCTCCGCGACACGCACAGCCGGGAGCGCGGGCACGACGGGGCACGGTCACACCCCCACGCACAGCCCTTCTTCCCTGTTTGCAGGAGGGACACGCACCGCAGCGGCTCCCGCGGGATGCAGCCACCTCCCGAGGGATGCAGCCCATCTCCCGCGGGATGCAGCCCACCTCCCGAGGGATGCAGCCCATCTCCCGAGGGATGCAGCCCACCTCCCGCGGGATGCAGCCCACCTCCCGAGGGATGCAGCCCATCTCCCGCGGGATGCAGCCCACCTCCCGAGGGATGCAGCCCACCTCCCGAGGGATGCAGCCCATCTCCCGAGGGATGCAGCCACCTCCCGTGACGGCCGCCCAGCAGAGGAACCGCGGCTGCTCCCACAGGAAGCACGGCTGTTCCTGCGGTTCCCGTATGCCCCTAGCTGCCCACTCCTTAGAGCTCCCACCCAGCCAAGTCAGCCGTCCTTGCCAACACAAGGATGACCGAAATGCACGACGCGAAACTCATGTACCTGCCATGTTACATGAAGAAAAACCCTTCCATAAAAAAAAACTTATTTTTTTTCAGACAGCTAAGGCTGGATGTACTAGATTAAAATAGCAACAGAGAATGAAGGAGAATAAAGGCAACACCATGCGTTTAGCAGAGCAAGATCAACATTTCCTTAAAATAAGTTGCTATTCCATTGCTGAGATACTGTTACTTAGTTTTATAAATCATCAAAGGCAAGCCAGGCTCCTCTGAATGGAAGATAAATTTAATTATATAGTTTAATAATGCAGCAGTGATGCCTGGATTGCAGACCAAATCTGCAGTGCATGATCCAGAGCTGGTTTATGAAACCATTTTAAAAATAAGGATTGTGGCTTTTGTGTGGCTGTGCTGGTGGTGCACAAAGACACTTGGGTGTTGGCAGTGGGTGTTCAGTCACAGGGCTGTTGTCACAGCCAGAAAAAAAGCTGTTTTCACAGGGGTCCGGACTGGGCAGAGGCAGAGCCTGGGGCAGGAAGGGACAGTAGCTCTACCAACTGGTTTTAGACTGCTGTGGAAATCCTGTTACTTCTCTTCCGTGCCCTGTGGCTAGCTTGAGTTCTGGATCCAGCTGTAGCACATAGCTGTTATCAGACTGCCCTGTTCATGTACTCATCTGGCTCCTCCTTCAAGCAGTTTGCATGGACTTGGTCCCTACTGCTGAGGTACGAAGTCCATCCCAGGCTCCAGACAGTCCCCTTTTCAGCCTAAGTTTATTCACAGGCAGGTCATTTTACTTGTTCTTGTGCCAACACTGCTTAGAATTATAAACAGCTCTTTATCCTTGCTGATGCTTTATACCTTTCCCATGTGTATGTATGCACATGGATACATGTTTACACAGTGTCATGTATGTATGTATATATATGTGTATGCATGCATTTATTTATAGAGTGGAGTCACATTCCTTCCTGGGCAAAAGAGGTCACAGTCTTGCCAACTCCTCTGGTATGACATGTGTTTGGTTTCCTGCATCATCCTTGGCTTTTCCTGCAATTGCTCCTGTTTAAACATAGAATACAAAACCTGCGGAGAATACTCACAGTTTGCTCTTTATTTCTAAAGTTTTTTGCAGCTGTTAGAAAACGGACGATTTCTGAAGGTCTGAACAAAATGCAAGTAATGGTCAGCTGCACCAAAATTGCCAGGGGGATTTCATGAACCAGGGAAGAATGGGGAAAAAAAATCCAGTGGACGAAATGTCTCAAAGATGAGTTTCACTAGTCTTCAAGCACGGGTATATTTTGAAGCTTGTTTGCAAGTTTATAGCTTTGTGAGTACCCTGTTAGGATAGATGCCTGTAACAATTTATTTAAATTTAAATTTGAAAGTGAGGAGAAAGGAACTAGAAGTATTGGATTCTTTAAAGGAGTTCAGGCTCAGATATTAAGATACTGAAGGTAACATCAACTCATAAATTTTGCTCATTTGTCAGATTTTCTCGGTTACCCTTTGTTACTGTAAAATGACTGTTGATTGCTCATTCTGTATAGTAACACCATGTATCATGTTAAAAGAGTAGTTACAAACACTAGGGTTTACTGACGTGGAGTCAAGTCTTTCTAATATAACTAGAAGAATCTGACTGATGGGGTAACTTGTTTTTTCTTCTTCCTCAGAATGACTGCCTTGTGCACAGTGAAATATTTATGTCAAGCAACCAGAAATGAGAACAGATATGCCAAAAGGTTCTTTGGCACTCTTCTGACACAGATGACACAAAAGTGGCTCTCTTCTCCATTCTGGATAGTGGTACCTGACCCTAGGAAGTCAGCTGTGTTTGGGCTTACTCAACCATTTTGTACAGATGAAAAATCTCACGCACAACCAAAAAGGAAAGCAGCATTTGGAAGTGTCGGGCGAAGAATTCCCTATCGTATTTTGCACGTAATCAACCAGGATGGAGAGAGCTTAGGAAACATGCACCGAGCAGAGGCACTCAGACTTATGGATCAATATGGCCTGAAACTAGTTCTGCTTCGTGAGAATGTAGAACCTCCAGTTTACAGACTAATGACTGGGCAGCAGATTCACGAAGAACAGCTTAAACGTGCAGAGAAGAAAAAAGCAAGTCCAAAGCCAGGTATGTATATTGTAAACACTACAACACTGAGGACTTTGAAAAAATGCTGCATTAAAAGTGGTTTCAGCAGATTAAAGCCTCTTACTTGCAGTTGTGTAAATCCAGAGTAATGTCACTGCAGTCCACGCTATTAAGGATTTGCAGTGGTGAAAATAAAATTTTGGATTAGTCCAGTCTTCCAGAGAAGCCTTCTATTGCCCTCTCAGGATTTGCTCTTTTGGCATCTGCTGACTTTTAAAAAAAATACCTTTGAGTGACTATAACTAGGCTGTGGTTCCATGAGACTCACTGAATTTCTGTTCTTTTACTAAGGCATAGAGTGACAGGCAGTTTTTACAAACTAATACACCAATATAATTACATAGTTTGTCACCAGTAGTCATGAAACACTCTCTTCCTCATTTGCTGCTAGGATGACAAAGTCTAGAGCCCTTTCTTGTAGAGAGTAAGAGAAGACTTTTTCAATACTGGAACACTTTTCAGTTTTTTTTTCTCAAGACAGCCTACTCCAGCAGTTTAACAAACTGAGTTTGGCAAAGAGGTTTTAGAAAAGGCGTGTAACCTTGTATCCTCTCTTATCGTCAGGCTAATGAAGATAGCTGTGCTTGGGGTAGAGTTCTGATTTTAGAGGAGAGCATTATTGTGGTAATGAGTTGCTCTGTTAAAAAAACCACAAAAATATTATTCAGGTGGTAGCTGCTTTAGAGAAACTTCAAGGAGGGAGAGACCATAGGTAGTTCAAATATATTACAAAGCATCATCATACTTCCAGTTGAATATTGCACTTCATCATTCAATAAAATGGGCTTGACATGAAGAGCTATCTAACGTGAAAGCTTTTACCTTCAGCTGTCCTATGTGCAGAACACAGGAATTTGCACACTAAGTCTTTAATTCCAGATCCAATGCTTACTTGTTCATTAGACCTACATTGTGGATCATATGAACAAGACTGTAATTAAAAATACGTTAAGCCTTCTGACCCTGAATAGATTTCTCTGTGTGCCTCAAACATGCACTCAGTCTCCCAGTTATGGCAGTGAGCGTGAGAGTATCAAGTAGGCAGGCACCCTCTAAGGTGAGAGTGGTGCATGCTGAGACAATGAGATTGGGATGTTCTGAGAAAGCAGCATGGGAGGAGGGAGTCAAGCAGACAAAGCACCATAAGCTGATAAGAGAGAGCAACTAGTACAGGTTTGTCAAATGTGAAGCCAACACAGTTTCAGTTCTGTTTTAAACAGGGGTGGTTCAGAAGGAGTTATCCTTTTCTTCAGCTATTGCCAAGAACGACTTAGAGACCAAGACTAAACAGATAGCACAGTGGATTGAAAAGAAGCACCATGTTAAAGTTACCATCCGGCAAGCAAAAGGTAGCAGTACAGACATGGTAAGTGCACTCCTGAAGGCTGGACCAATCAATGTCATTAAATAGCTGCACTTGTATTGCCCTTCCCTATGCAGTACTGCCACAATTTCTAGCATCTCAGTGAAGATCTAGGCCCTGTGCAAGTAATGGTTGCCTGCCTTAAGCTGCTGCTCCTGTTCAAACACTGGTGTAGAGAAGTAGGCCCAGAGAGACAATTCAAACACCATGCTTACTTAAGAATCCAGCTGCAATACTGGCTTGGACAGCAGAGTCTAAATAGTTCCTACTCCTATGCAGCACCACCTTATTAATGGGGCCGGTGAAATTTTGGTGTCTATGGCTTTAGCCAGCTCACCCACTGAGAACTTTAAAAGTGAGGTTTAAAAAATTTTGTCTGTATTTTAGCTGGATTATTTCACCAACTGTTCTTCAGGAGCTGCATTTGTGCAACTTTGGCTAAGGTTAGTTGTCCATTGCTACGTGAAAAACCTATTGGAATCGTGTTCCAAGACTGGCAAAGTGAACATCTCTAGAAATGTTAGGGAGCTGATGGCAACTTACCAGTATAGTTGCAGGGCCGTGAGACTTCACTGTCATTTGCACGAATGGATTTTTTATAAATATTCCATCCAAGATTTTTTTTCCTTGTAATGTCTGTAGTGAATTAGTGTTAGGAAATGGCTGAATCCCCCTCTAGTGACTTGCCTAAACCTGCTTATGAGTAAAGAACAAACAGTTAAGAAAGGAAAACGTGAAGCGCTCAAACCAGGACTAGCTGGTTCCAGCTAATAGCTAAACTAAGCAGAGATCATGTTATTACAGAGCAACTTGAAATCTTTTTCTTCCTGTATTTGTGCATTCATTTAGTTCCATTTTTCTCCTCCTTTTTAGCTCATGCTTTTTGATCAAATTTTGGAGACTGTATCTGAGAAAGCCATTTATCTTTCCAAGCCAAAAGTTGCTAGAGAAGGAGTGAGTACCTGTATTTTGAGGCACATGTCTGACAAAGAGTTGAAAGAACACCAGAAGATGGAAATCAAAAAAAACAATACAGTAAAGAAAGATGAAAATGAAGATCTGAAGTCAAATGAGTTGCATCAGTGACTTTCTGAAGTGGTGTAAACAATATTAATTTATTAAAAAATAAAATAAAAATACTATATTTCGATAAAGTTATTGTTGAGTTCTGCCTTGGTCATTCCATGAAGAATGTTGTCTCAGTTAACCTTTGCTACAGAGTCCGAATTTCAACAGTTGGTATTCCATTTTCCATGAGCTTATCCACTGTCTTGCTTTCCGTCACAACCTCATCCTTTCCTGGCTGCGTTTTAGGAGGAATGTAGCCACTGAGACGAGAGGCTAAGCTCCTCTTGGGCCGAGAACGCTTTGCCTGGCAGAAACAGATCCAGAATTAGTAAACTTAATATACCTGCGGAGCAAAGACTACTGTTGTGGTGGTCAAAGAAGAAATCAATGTACATACCAGGACTGCATTAGTTAAAGGAGCTTCATAAATTAAGGATCTCACAAATTAACTAGATACTGTTTTCCTGCTTGAAGTCACATTCTAAAACAGGTTAATATTTACCCTGCTCTGCAATGACAGGGTAGGGTTGAGAAGACTTTTCCAAGAGTGTAACTTACTTTCAAGTTCAGCTTTCTCTTTTCAGGATCATGTACAACTGCATGCCTTGTTAGGCTCTGCTACAGTTAGAAAGAGCAGGGGGGAAAGAAAAAAAAGGAGTTAAGTTTATAGTTTCAGATTATATGATTCTAATAAGAACAGTTAAAAAAAATACATACCTTCATTGCAAACACTTTTCCACAGCCTGGATAATCACAAGAGAATGGTTTTTTCTCCTCATGAAAAGAGAGGATATGGCTTTGAAGGTTAAATAAAGTTGTGTAAGTTCTTCCACATCCTTCTCTGGGGCAGCGGCAGACTTCCCTCTCCACAGCATGTGTCTTTTGATGCTGCTTGAGGTAATCTTTCCGTTTAAAAGTTTTGTTACACTCACTGCAAACTATTGGCTCTGAGTGGGAGAAAGAAAGGCAGAGTATAAATTAAAAATTTCTTACAGAAGCTCAGAATCAAACCCTAGTGGTCCACTAGAACAATGCTAAAATCAACATGAAATGCAAGGAATTTAGAGACTTCAGGAGGATAATGCAGTATGAATTATCCAGCTCTCATATCCTATTGAGTTTTTGTTAACTGAATCACAAAGCTAAGTTAGTATATTGAGCAGCATTTTCATCAAAGGTCTGGAGTGACAGCCATTTTACCAATAAAATTAGTAGACAAGTTGGGACAAAATGAGAAGTTGATGAAATGAGTTCAGCAAGGACTCCAGATTAGCAGTTGGTTTCCTATTTGTATCGTAAGTTTACTAAAGCATTTGGAATTTACCTGTATGACTGACTTTATTATGTTTCAGAAGCTCTGTCCAAGTTTTTCCAATATATGAGCAGTTTTCCTTCTTGCATGCATAGCCTGTTGGACAGGACAGATGTTTACAATCACAAAGGGTCTGGCAAATACAGTCCAGTTTTACAAGGGGGAACTCCACTTTCAGCATTTGAAAATTAAAAACCAGTTAATCCTCGTCTCCTCCCATACTGCACAGGAATGGGCTAAGAGACAACCAACAGTCAACACAAATGAGAACAAGAGAAAATCCTAACAGTTTTAAGTAAGAAACCTTGTATCACTGACAGCAGCTGTCCAGACAGGCTGTGGAAGCCCTAGCCCTGGAAACATTCAACACCACTGGATGTAGTCCTCAACAACCTGGTCTAACTGGCCCTGCCTTGAGCAGGGAGCTGGACCATATGACCTCCAGAAATCCTTTCTGACCTAAAGGATTTTGTGAAATTCTCTCTCCTTGCTTCAGTAAAGCTACTTCCTCCCAGCCATACACTTTCTCTCAAATAGATAAAAATAACTAATAATATATATTACTTCTATATAAATATTTGTCCTGCATATTAAAAAAAAAATACTGACCATACAGTAATATTGCAGAGTCTAAAGAGATTCTACCAATCTATCAAGCAGGCAGGAACCACAGAAAGTCAAGTTTTTAAATCCCAGGACTGGAGTGCTCAAAAAACCATGAACAAGTCCTTGTCTTAAAAAAAGGAAATCACAGTACAAATCACAGCTTTCTGGGTACTCTTCCTAGTCTGTTGGGTTGGTTTGGTTTTGATTTCTTCCTATCACTGGAAAGCTGGTTATCTGTCAATGAAAGAATGGATAGGAGTGTAGGAGGATTAACTCAAACATACATGGCCACGTCATGATGATTTCATTTAAACCTCTCACATAGGTTCATTAATAACTAAAAATACACATGGTTCTGCCCAGGCTCCATAGGAAATTTGTGGCAGAACTAGCAACTGATCCTAAGTTCTGAAGGTCTAGGCTAATGTCCTAACCATCAGCCAATCTCCAAAAGATAGATTACTGACAAGGAAGCACCTCAGAAGAAATTAGGACTCCTGAGCTCTGTTCAGCCTGCCACAAACACACTCAAACTGAATGCCCTGCAGTTGTATTCCACTTCACTACTGTTCTTGTCTTGTCTGTCTGGACCGCCAGGCCCACAACACTTTCATGTTTGTCACGCATCTGTGCATACTCTGCACTGGAAGCAGTCCTTTTTCCTTTGCTGAAACCTAACTTAAGCAGGAAGGAAAACCAGTTTTACCTTCATGTATCTTCTCGTGCCGCTTTAGCCGACTTGGAGTAGCGAAGCACTTTCCACATCCTTCTTTATTACATCTAGGTACAAAATACAGTGGTTTCATTTCTTTCACTGTATCCATGTATTTTTTGTTCTTTATGTCAAGAACAATTAAAATGAACAAAATAATCCAAGGTTCCCTTTGCCTAGAGATCAGTGTGTCCCCCCACCTTGTAAAAGTAAATTCCACATTTTTTAATAGATGCCTTCTCAGATGCTTTTGAGACTTAGAACTATACTATGATTTCCACATATACAGCAAGTTGAGCTTTAGCTAAAGAGTCAAGCCTTGTATCATCCCTACTCAGCAGGCTCTTCAAACATAAAAGGACAGAAAGTGGAAGGTTTAAGTGGTTTGTACAGAACCAGCAGCCAGAGCAACAGCAGAGCACTGACTATTTTTGTCTGACATCCAACCATAGTAGTGCATTTCACTTAAATGGAATAAACACTCATGTTAAGTGTGACCCACCTGTAAGAAATACAAGACTGAACTTTGCTTTCAGCAGATCTATAGTGATGTTACCTACATTGAGTTGCAATGCACAGCTTCCAAGATTAATACTCAAGTCTCTCCTCTTTTTCAACATACTACTCACTTCAGTGTCAGCCAAGTCACTGCTTTTTACTGGGAAATAAAGGTAGCTGCATTTTTCACTACTGTGCAAGCTCTTACGCTTGTATTTCAAACTATGAACTAAAAACTGGCAGGAGGGGGGGAGGATGTTGTGTTATTTTTTTATAAAAATGCTGGAATTGCTGGAATGCTGAAGTTACAGAGCACCAAGACTGCTGCTCAAAACGGATCACTGAGAAAAGGACTAGTACAAGAAATATACTTGCAGTCCTGACTACAAATTGATTTATCTTTTTTTTTTTACTGCCACATCAATGAAAAGACTAAGAAAAGGCACCTATTTTCATCTACAATGTTTAAATGGAATCGTTAAAGTTCAGTATTAAAATTATCCACCTACTTGAAGGGAGGTTCATTGGTGTGGTGACACTGATGAACTTTAAGTTGTTGATGCTTCTTGAAAGACTTGTTGCAGCCTTCAAAGTCACACTATTGAGGAAATTAAGTAATCATTAGAGGCCAAATAATGATAGCTCAGTTCACGTGTTTGCTGAAATTCCAGTCATGGTATTTGAACTTACACGAGTACCACATAATAACAAGCTGAAGTATTTCACCAGATACACAAAAAGGAGCTTGTTTAGCCTCCACTGTACAGTACAAAGGTAATTACTCACCACATATTGCTTTTGCTGATTTTGATGCTTGCGCTCAATGTGCTTCTTCATGTTTGATTTTGTTCCAAATTTTTCATTGCACCCATCAGCTGTGCACCTGTAAACGAACTCTGTTTTTTATTACTGCTGTCAAACAGTGATTTGTTCCCTAGGCAGATACAGAAATCACCGTACTAGAAAAACACACAGAAAAATTACTGAAACTCACAACTCAAATACTGAAGTTGCTTTGAAGACACTAAAAGCCAGAGGCTAAGTTAGCCTTTTGATAATGTATTCCTGGGGGAGATCTGCCCATTCCTTTAAGCATCTGTTACAGATCACTGCCAGAAAGGGAGTTTGATCCCCACGTCCCACCCTGTGTGCACACTGTTATGGCAGTGCCCGTGACACCAAAGCTAGGCATGCACGCCCTGTACCACCGCCCTCTTTTAACTCCCTTTCCTTACGGACAACCGCACTCCAGCTTAAGAAGTAAAAACTTGGGCCTTACTCGAACGGCTTTTCCCCGGTGTGCGTGAGGAGGTGTCGGGCGCGGTGGAAGTCCCTCGTGAACCCTTTGCCGCAGCCTTCATAATCGCAAACATACGGCCTCTGAAAGAGAGGAGCTGTTCCAGGGGGCAAACCCACGCCCGCGGGGTCTCGGCCGCTCCCGGCAGGCCGCTGCCAGCGGGATGCCTCGGCCACACCTGGCCCCGGACACAACCCGCAGCCCGCGCCGTGTTCTGGCACGCCCGAGGAGCGAGGAGCTAAAGCGGCCTGCCCGGGCCCACGCGGGGTCCCAGGGCGGCGGCCACACCTCGGTCACACAGACACCCTCCCCCCCCCCAGCCAGCGCGGCTCACCTCGCCCGTGTGCCGGCAGAGGTGGGCGGACAGCCGCCAGGCCTTGTTGAAGGTGGCGTCGCAGCCGGAGAAGGAGCAGATGTAGGGGCGGACGGGAAGAACGCTCCCGGTCCCATTGCGGCTCCCGCCGCCCTCCCCCTGCGCGCCGGCCATGCCGGAGGCCACGTGACCGAGCGGGCGGGCGGGGCGGTGGCGGCGCGTGCTCAGTGAGGCGGGCCCGCCCGGGGCCCTGGGCCGGGGGTCGGGCCCTGAGGGGCTCTGTGGGGGCTGCGCGCCGCGGGGCCCCGTCCCGAGCGACACACGTGGAGCCCCCACAGAAACACAGAGTATCCTGAGTTGGAAGGGCCCCGCAAGGATCATCGAGTCCAACTCCTGGCCCTGCACAGGACCATCCCCAAGAGTCACACTGTGTGTCTGAGAGCATTGTCCAAACACTTCTTGAACTCTGTCAGGCTGGTGCTGTGACCACTTCCCTGGGGAGCCTGTTCCAGTGCCCAACCACCCCGTGGGTGAAGAACCTTTTTTCTAATATCCAGTCCAAACCTCCCCTGACACAGCTTCAGGCCATGCTCGCGGGTCCTGTCACTGGTCACCACAGAGAAGAAATCAATGCCTGCCCCTCCTCTTCCCTTCATAAGGAAGTTTTAGACTGCAATGAGCTCTCCCCGCAGTCTCCTCCAGGCTGAACAGACCAATGGCTGAACAGCAGCTCCTCATACGGCTTCCCCTCCAGACCCTTCACCATCCTTGTTACCCTCTTTTGGATGCTCTCTAACAGCTCAATGTCGTTTTTATACTGTGTCATCCAAAACTGCCCCCAGCACTCGAGGTGAGGCCGCCCCAGAGCAGAGGAGAGCGGGACAATCCCCTCCCTTGCCCGGCTGGCGATGCTGTGCCTGATGCCCCTCAGGACACGCTTGGCCCTCCTGGCTGCCAGGGCACTGCTGACTCACGTTCAGCTTGCCACTGACCAGGACCCCCTGGTCCTGTACCATGGCACTGCTTTCCAGCATCTCATTCCCCAGACTGTATGAACACCCAAGGTTGCCCTGCCCCAGGTACAGAATCCAGCACACGGCAGAGGAGATCCGGTCATGAAGAGATCCACACGTCTAATTCTGTGTCCCTGCCTACACATAACAACCCTCCTGTGGTTTTAGGGACATAGGGGCTCTGCTGCCTCCTTGAGAAGCGTTTCATGGCTTTTGCAGGTGCCAGGTCATGTCCTGGGGCAAAGGCTCTCCGAGCAGGTTTGGTTTGGCTCCTTGCCTTGCCCAAGAATGAGTCTGCATAATGCTGGTCAGCCTCTGGTCCAGACCAGGGGAACCTCATGGACTCCTGACATCAGCTTCTGCTGGATGCTGCTTACCAAAATTCAGGTGTTTTCAGCCTGGGTTGTTTGAGATCCTATGGCAGATGGCCTGTCACCCTGGTCTGTGGTCCTGCTGTGTCCCCAGGCTACCTGAGGGCACAGCTAGAGGAAGAGGACATGAGGATAAGCTGAGCTGAGGGTCTGTGATACCTTGCCCAGCACCTTCCTGGTACTGACTTGGAGCTGAGGGAGCTGGGGGTGTTTAGTCTGGGGAAAAGGAGGCTCAGGGGGACCTTATTGCTCTCCACAACTGCCAGAAAGGAGCCTGTAGCCAGGTAGGGGTAGGTCTCTTCTCCCAGGTAACAAGTGACAGGACCAGAAAAAATGGCCTCAGGTTGTGCCGTAGGAGATTAGATTGTATGTTAGGAAAAAATTCTTCAGGAAGGGGTTGTCAAGCATTGGAACAGGTTGCCCAGGGAAGTGGTAGAGTCACCATCCCTGAAGATATTTAAAAGATGTGCAGATGTGGGACTTGGGGACATGGTTTAGCGGTGGACTTGGCAGTGCTGGATTAATGGTTGGACTCAATGATCTTAAAGGTCTTTTCCAACCTAAATGATTCTATGATGACATCATCTGCTCTGTTTTGCTCTATTTGAGTTGTCACACGAGCTTTATTTTAGGTGACATCCTCCATCTGCTGCAATTCTTCCCACAGAGTGGGTGTTAGGAACAGAGTAAGAAAGCTGGAATATGATGTGACAAGGGAACCATCCTGTGGAGAAAAAATTCCCAATCCTTCTTCCTTGTTTGTGTCCTCAGAGCTGCAAAGTCTGAGCAGATGGCAGCACTTGGAGCAGACTGGGGAACTGGGGGAAGAAAGGCAGGGGGAATAAGGGCCGGGAATCCAGTCTATGGGGACTGGACGAGGGAAGGGATGCATGAAGTGAGGCGGCAGGAATGCCAAAGGATGTGCACAGGAATGCCTAATGGCTGTGCACAGCACACTGTGGGGAGCGAAGCTGCTGGGCAGAGCAAGGAGTTCATGCCAGCCAGGAGCAGATCCCCATGGCCCCGGGGGATGTCTCTTATCTCACTCATCTGTAAAAGTATTAAGGGGAGGGCTGAATCTGTCAAACCCTCACAAAGCAAGGGCAAGAAATCAGCTTGTTTTCGGCAGGGTAGTCAGTCTGAAAAAATCTCAGTTTCTAGCAAATACTAACCAAAATACATAAAAGAAAACGTTGCTGTGGTTGGTTGTTTGTGGGGTTTTTTTGGTCTGGGAATTGCAATATACAAAAAACCTGAGAGTTAAAAAAGAAGTTTTAAATGTTCCTTTTTGACAACAGTTTTTTTTCCTTTCCTGTGTAAATATGATATTTCCTCAGGCCTCTCTAAAACAGGTGAGGAAATAGCATGCAAGGCAGAAAACTTTGGAAATGTTGCTATTGGCTAGACAGAGAACAATATTCATCACATTGGGTTTTGTGCTATGCAACGGCATTTTGAGATTTCAGCAGAGTCCTCTGGGAATTTTAATCCAGTTTTGGAAATATATAAATAGTGGGTGACTCAAGGCCAGAAGGATTCTTGTTGTGTTGTATTTTTGATGTCTTTTGATGACTTGACTAGTGAGAGGGAGGATTTTGAAGACTCCTCTAGGAGAGCTAGAAAGAGAGTGGGTTGCCCCTCAGATTTGATGTTATAATTTTCCACTGTGGGAGGTGAAAGGTAAACCTTCTAAGAGGTAGACATGTGCAATGGAGAAAAATTAAATCTGAAGATAAGCATTTCCAGAGCAAGGTCCACACTGCAGCTGATAAATTTTAATAATCTGTAAGCTGAAAGGGAGCAAAAACTCAGAAAAAGGAGGCAGTTCATTCCCTCAAGAAAAAAACAACACAGAACTCCCTCACACACACGTAAAACCCCCACATGGTAGTAAATCCCTCAGACTCTGATTGAAACTATTTATTTAAGCCACCAGGATCTACTCAGAATTAAGTATCAATCAGGGAAAGGCTTCACGTAGTGCTGTGAATACTCATATCCCTCTGAAGAACTGCTGAGTGAATGGGCCACATATTTTCTACCAAAGGCTGTTTCATTTTCCCACCCCACCCTTCTGCTGTAAGTAGTGGTATTTACTTCATCTCCAAGGTAAGTCGCTTCTCTTTATGCAGCACAATTGAAGTCCAAAGTTCTTATGTTTATGAACATTTCACAGAAGTTATTTCAATGTGTACTAAAATGAAGATAAATATGTTCAAATATGCTTCCAGAGTAGCTCTGTGATTGCAGAAATTATTCCCCTGCATGAGAAACTTTGGAAACTGAAAGATTACTTTTTCCTATAGACTTTCCATAGACTGAATATTGTTTGCTTGAGGCACCATATCTGGAGGTCTCTTGGCCTGTCCACTGGAGGTTGGATGCAGAGACACTGACTTAAGAATGACACTAACTACTATTTCTGTGTTCTGAGCTGGTCCCAATAAGTTTTGTGACGCTGACTGCATTAGTGGTTTGACAATCCTGCAACAAGACCAGACACATGTCTACAAAAATATAAGGGCTTTCCACTTTCCAGAGTAAGGGAAGAAATTGTGATGAAGTTGGCAAGAGTTGTCAGGAAACTTCCTGTTTTTGGAGAAGTCCCTGAGTTATGCATGGTGAACTGTCGGATGTAAGGTAGGACAGAAGTAAAACGTAGCAAAGAAGTAATTTTAGCTTTTATTATAGAGATAAATCTACAAATGTGGATGAAAAGGGCAGGGGTTGGGAGAAGGGCCCTGGTGCGTGGTTGCACTAAGAAGGATCAGCTCAGGCACACTGGAAGTACTTCCTATGTCTACTGTATTACTGCTCTACTCTTCTCTGCCAGTTTTCCCTGCTCCAGTCTACTTGCAAGGTTATATGGACTCCAACTCTCTTTTCCTCCTCACAACAATGACTTTATACTTTCCTTCATCAAGTATGGGCTCGCTCTTCCTTTTTTTCCTAAATCACCAGCCTGCTGCACAGCTAAGGGAGAGTAGGATGAAGTGCATGTGAATTATGCAACCTGGATGCCAGAGGTGAACTGCAGTCAGGATAATGTTTTCTTCATCTCTCTGTTTACTGAATTATAGCTGGCTTGTAATGGTGCCAGTGTCCTCAGGAGCCCTTTCTAGGGATTTCTGGGAACCACGAAAACATGTTAGGAAAAGGATGGAGTTAATCAGTTGGGCTTTCCTGCTGCTATATTCAGCCCAGCAAGCCGCCTCTGACAGATGTTTCTACTTTTAGGCCACAAGGAATGTTATTGACTGACTTTCCCTGTGTTCAAGAAGCATGTAAAGCTATCAAAGACTTGTTTTCCATAAGAGCATTTTCTTGTCAGATGATGTTTTTCTATCTCAGACACAGTGGATTTTAATGAATTTCTCAATAGACTGATTCCCAGAAGAGAAGAAACAGGAAATCTGCATTACTTGATTTTTCCTCCTGTCTGTGGGAAGCATGGGATATAAGTGATGGTGAAGTTGCACAGCAGAGCTGTCGGGAGCAACACGCAGAGCCCTCTGCTGCCCATCAACCCCCCCAATGACTATCCTGACCTGCTTAGTTTGAATAAAATTTTCTTTATGTCATACAAAGCAAATTAGAGCCAAGTCCCAGGTGTTCCTTACACAGTTTGAGGCCAGTCAGTTCATATTGCTGCCTGGGTCCTGGATCTTTACCAATCTCCCATGACTTGCATGAAAATAAGGGAAAAACCTGACTCCATAAGCTGGTTCCCCATGAGCTCTTTCTGGGTGGGATGGAGGAAAGGAGGACTTCAGCACAACCCCTCCATGGGCTGTGAGATAATGGAGGGGCCCTCTTCTGGAAACACCTCTTTTCACCCCATACATTCAGCTCACCCAGCCATTAGACAGAAATAGACAAGACCAGGCTAAAACAAAATGGCCCCACTTCTCCTTTTCACCATTGTAGTCCCCTGAAGTGAGTAGAGTTACTCCTCAGTTCCCCAGCTCAACTCAGAAGGAGCTGGAAGGACATTGTGCCAAGGAATAGGACAGAAGGCAATGGGCAGAAACGGATACATGGGAAGTTCAGATGAACATAAGGAAGAACTTCTTCACTGTCCAGTGACCACGCACTGGAACAGATTGCCCAGAGGGGTTGTGAGGTCTCCTTCATTGGAGATATTCAGAAACTGTCTGGATGCAATCCTGTGCCATGTGCTCTGGGGTGACTCTGCTTTAGCAGGGAGTTTGGTCCAGATGACCCACTGTGGTCCCTTCCAGCCTGGACCCATTCTGTGATTCTGTGGTTGATAGGGTTATACTGACTCATGTCACAGCCAGTTTTCAGAAGGGACGTAACACCCAGCATTATGTCTGCTCTGCTAACAGTGCCTTTCCTAATAAGCCACAACTACTTGTGCTCGCAGCTCTGGCCTCTTGAGGCATCACATGACATGGGTCAGTAAGGGCTGCGGTTATCCGTCTGACCAAAATTGCAGGTCCAAAATTATGCCTGCAGCTCTCTGAGGCCATAAAAGCAAGGCATCCTCTGAAGCCCTCACTCAGGAGCTCAATGAGCCCTTCCTCTCCCAGCCAGGCCCCATGGGATGCTTCTCTGGCACGTGGTCTGTTCACTTGGATGAAGGAGAGACACGATCTTACCCCTCCTCTCCTGGCAGCAGTGGCTAGGAGAGATGGTTGTTTTAGTGGACCGTAACTATTGTTATAATTGCTGCTTCATCAGACAGAATTATTAGTCTGTCAGTAATGTGTTAGACAGCAACACTTGTCTCAAATACCTGTTAATTATCTAAATAAGCAAATTTGCTTCCTTTCCCACCATGGTCACGCGTGTCTTGTGTCATTTGTGCAGCTGAAGCTGTGATCCTTCAAATACCCCTGCAAATAGTTGTTATTACAAGGGTTGTGTCCTCAAAGTACAGAGACTGCTGATATGAGGAAGAGATGCAAGACTAGTTCCTCAGGGCCTGATCCAAATCCTTTCGAAATCAGTAGAAAAATGCTCCCAGTCTTTCATGGCTTTGGATATCCTCAGATAGTAACTTTTTCCAGGCAGGAATTTTGCTTCAAACATTGCTTGAATACACTTGAGAGATCTGGCAGTTCATAAAATACTCAGCCTTAAGCCAATACAGCCAGTGAAAGCCCTGAATATATTGGGTTTTTTTCGACATAAGAGTATTTTTCCTGGGGGAAGCAACAATCTGATCTGCATGTTTGTCCAGAGTCAGGCCTGCAGTAGCTTTTCAGTTACCTAGACACATTCAAAACATGAAAATGTGGCTGTCAGTGTAAGGGTTTGGGGCAGAAGATGCTTTACACAGGGCTTTAGTGCATGTCCTCTGCCTACTGCATAGTCAGGGTTCAGTGTCCCCTCCTTTAAATGCCAACACTCTGCTCCAACAGGCAGAGCTGCCTGCCTGCTCCACCTCATGGAAGCCAAAATCCCAGAAGAGTGTCCTGCCACCGTCATGGGCCAAAAAATGGGATGGCTTCCCTGCAACACTCTGTCCCCCACTTCTTCCACCACCCCAGACCTTCCTCCAGGCTGCTGTGCATGGGCTGTAGCATAACACATTACTGACAGACTAATAATTCTGTGATCTCCCTGTCCCTGAACAAGAGCATCTTCAGAAGGTAAATTTGTGCTTTGAAACCACAGCCCCCAAGAAGATGCAGCACAGAAGCAGGTCCCAGGGGCTGAGTGTGGGACAGGATGGCAGTTGCTGACATGGGGGAAGCATCCCTTGGGCAGGGGCCAGGTGACCCCGGGGGTGGCTGGTGGTGCACAAGGAACCTGGAAAGCCTCATCCCACCGGTTTGCGTCATCTTAGGAGTGTGCTGGGAAACAGCCCTTCTTTGTCTCCCACCTAATAAAGGACTGAAGAAGAGAAGTTCCTGTCCCTCCACCAGCCTGCACCTGAGTTAAATGCCCAGCAGCTACTCAAATTCCTCTCTTTTTGGTTTAAATCTGCACAGCGTAGCTGCTGGAGGAGTCTGAGATGAGGAAATCACAGAATTTCTCCGCAAGGATACCATTTCATACAAATCTAAAAGCATGAGTTTTCTTGCAACAGTATGCATTTTACTCAGGGAAATTACCAAGGACGTAATGAAAACCGTCATCAAAAGCCCAGGTGAATTTTTCCAACTCCTGGAGATTTTCCTTCCCAGATGTGGGAAGGATGACCCTCGAAGCACAGAGCTGTAGGGCTGCAGATTAGGGGCTGTAAAAAGAAAACCGTGTGTGTTTAGTGAAAGGAGATAGGGCCATCTAGTGACAAGAGAAACGCGTTCTTCATTCCGTTCTTCATTCCGTCCTTCCTTTCACAAGCCCACGTAAGCCTGTGCTGGCCACCAGGACTGGCACGGCAGCCCCTCGCCCAGGGATGTGCATGGCTGAGCTTCATGAGGTTCACACCACTGGAGCTTTGCATGGTGCTCAGCAAAGCTTTCGCGAGCAGAGATGGCAGCGCCAAGCGGAAAGGATGCTTGGATCTCTGACAAGGTTTGGGTTTGGGAAGAGCCCGTGGTGCCTCACAGGCAGTGCAGGGGGGCAGGTGCAGGCAGAGCTTGACCCGGGATTGACAGTGGGAAGTGGGACTCTTGTGTTTGTTGGGACGTGGTTTCCCCAAGACTTTTTTTTAACTGCTGTAGGCAAGCAAGGAAAAATTCAGGACAGGGAAGATGCTTCTTAGGAAAAAAAAAAACACAAAAACCAACCAAACAACAAACAAACAAACAAGTCTTTGTTTCAAAATATGCATGGATTTTATTTCTTAAAAATAATTTAGAGATTCTAGAAATTGTAGAAATTTTGTCCTTTTAACGTAAGAAAGTACTTGTACATGGCATTCCCTCTGACCAAAACAAAAGTCTTCCATAATATCATTAACATATTGAAAAAAAATTATTTCTTGACAAAGGAAGCATTTTTTTTCTTCTTCCTTTTACTTCTCTCTTTGTCTAACACATTCCTCCTTTCCTCTGAAGAATTCACACAACTCATCTTGTTATCAGTTTAGCTAATTACATTACTGCACTTCCCAGCAAATTAAGATCCAAAGCCTGCCGGTTTACAGTAAACTCCACAAAGAAAGGGATAATGAGGTTACTTTGCAGGTTTTGTTCCTTGGGTAATTTCCATACACTTAGTTTATAAAGTGGGAGATAAGGTAGCTGCCATAGTTTTTATGTTACCCTTCCCAAGCATAGTCCAGGTCTCCTAGCACTTCTGGGAAGGAAGGGATTCTCCTGCTGGAGACCCAGAGCTGAGGCCATTTTCCCCAGGGTAGAGGGAGAGACCATATGTGTGCTGAAAGCAGAGCTGAAACACAGATCGTTTGTATGCCTTAGGCTGTTTCCATGCTGCTCAGGAATGGACCCCTGAGCAAAGTGGTTGTGTTCCAACCACAAAGCCCTCAAGACCAGGTCGTCTACTTATGCCATGGGATTTCCCCATGAGCAAAATACAGGGTTGTCACCTTGTGCCAGGAGCAGAAACCACTTCCAAGCAACTGAAATGGATGAGAGGTGCACGGTAGCTCATCAGAGTGGTATTTCATGGCATGAGGATGCAGATACCTGTGGGAGTGTGGCATGATGCTGTCTGAAGGTGTTGAGCTGGGACCACCACACCTGGTCTGCACTGAAGCAGACTAGCTTGGAGCAAGTAAGGACAGACTAAACTGTA
Source organism: Eulacestoma nigropectus (assembly GCA_013397775.1). Taxonomy (NCBI): domain Eukaryota; kingdom Metazoa; phylum Chordata; class Aves; order Passeriformes; genus Eulacestoma; species Eulacestoma nigropectus. The sequence goes on from VZTE01002530.1 coordinate 1,207,277, forward strand.
CCAAGCTTGTTTCCCCAAGGAGGGGAAAGGACTTGAACTCCATTTTTGTGGGGAAGTTCCAACTACAAAGTTCGGTTTGACTCAGAATGGAAAAAAACCCAACACTGTCTGAACCACAAAACACCCCAAAGCAAAATAATCTGTTTGAGATCAATCTGCTTATTTGGATTAGCCTCTGATTGCTGCTTTTCTTTTGAAAATAAAGGCCAAAATTTTGCTTTTGTTGTTCCCACAGAAAGGTTTCTTTCTATCAGATAACAGGTTTTAGACATTTTCTACTTAGTGGTTTGTTCATACCTCCAGTCCCAGCCAGAAACTCAGCATTTACATTCTGGTTGTTTCACACATACCTAATTAAGCTAAGGTGGCATGAGTGGATGTAATAAGCTACCAGAGCATGGAAGGGTGTGGAAGGAGAACACGGACAATGCAGTCATCAAAGAAAGAAAAATGCTTTTGTGTAGGCTAATAATTTAAACAAGAATTCCCTACAATTATTACCTGCTTATGGTTGATCTCTATCACACTTTGCTTTGTTTCTTTTGTTATATGTTCCTCTTCCCAGATCCTCTCAGCTCCCTTTGGCCATTTGTGGGTGAAAAATTCACCCACATTTTGTACTTATTCATAAGTCTACATACTAAAGTCTGGGGCAAGAAGCTGTGCTACATGTTCATCCAGCCCTTGGCATACCCCAGTAGGGATTCCAGCCTTTCACTGGGCTGTTACAAACACAGAACAAGGGCCTCAGCAGTACATGGTTCTCCCTTACCCTCTCATCTGAAGGTGTTACTCCGGTCATGGTTAATCAATTGTGAGCCTGGGAATGACAAGTCTGTTCAGTCAAGTCACTTTAATCACTTTAAAGCCAGGTCCAAAGACTGTAGCTGTCTCACAGTGCTGGCTGTGACACTTAGTCAGGGTCAACATATAATTTAAAGGCCTAATTCTGAATGAATTTTAACAGAAAGCTTTCTGTGAAGATGTAGTCCACCAGACCCCCCAGCTGCTAGAAGCTGGGCAAATATGCACTGTGCTGTCTGGAAAGGACTCCAAACAAAACCGTTTTCTGTTTAATTTGAAAAGTCTCCATATCTCCATCACAGTACAGAGAAAAATACAAAACCCTTCTTCACTCTGCATCAAACTGGCAAAACCAAATGCTTTTCACTCTTCTACCTCATATCTATTAATAAGTCCAACTACAACCAACTTGGATGATAAGTCACCAACCAGATTTACTCATCAGGCTCTCTGGCTCTCTACTTTGGCCTCCATTTTCCCTGCTCACCTAAAAGATGTTGCTCTGCTCCGTAGCAAGCAGCGGCCACACCCCTAATGAGTGTCTTAAATACATCATCTGCCTCAGAGGAAATAGCCTTTCCCTGATGTAGCAGATTTTGGGGAGTAGAGGGCTGAGTCATTCAGCTCATGCTCTTTGGAGAAGTCTTCTTTCCTCATTAAGAGAACTAGCTCTCTTTACAGATTTTAATTTTAATTAGCGCATCTGGACCACATCCTTTTTCTCTTGCATCTCTCCTATTGTCCATGCTGCCCCTCAGTCCTGCCTACTGTCTTTGCGTGTGCCATCCCTGGAAGTGTTCAAGGCCAAGTTGGATGGCATTTTGAGTGACCAGATCTCATGGATGGCATAGGGCTTGGAACTGATGATTTTTAAGGTCCCTTCCAAGCCAGGCCATTCTAAGGTTTTAAGTTTCAATGATCCAAAAACATACACGTCTGTGCCACTTGGGTGCCCATCAGACCAATGCTCTCTGCAGCTCCAGTGTCAGGTGTCAAACACCTGCTGAGCCATGTGCTGCCCAGGAGGGGCAGGGAGGGATGGCATCAGAACAGGGAGAGCTACTATCATCTTGGGGATGGTTGGCAGGCACAAGGACAGATTGCATCAGTTAGCTAATGATAAGCAGGGGGGTCAGTTGAATCATTAAGCATTCACTCAAAGGCACATTTACACATTTGCCATACTCAGAAGGTGCCGGGTCATGTACTTGTGCACGGTGATGTGTTGCGGTGCTTGCAGTTGCCCTTGTAAAAGTGCCTGTTGATTGAGTTTTTTTGTTTGTTTTCTATGCTTTGGTTTGCCACCAGCTTGCAGCTCTGCCTCTCACATGAAACAGTCCTGCTAAATAGATGCCTTGTCCCTAATGAGAGGGATGAAACAGCAAGGTTTTGGACCCTAGCACCGATTCCCTTTTTCAAAATTTTTTCAGCAGAGTCATCTGTTTACAAGGGAGAAAATGATGATTAATTAATTCCTGGGGTCTGAGTCAATGACCATCCCACTTAGCCCAGCAAAGCCATACCAGTACAAGCCAGTTTAAGCAGAAGAGTCTCTATAGGCTCTCTAACAATGGGCTCTACACTTATACCCCCTCCCACATGCAACTTCTGAAGATTGTAGGTGATTTCACTGAAGTTTTATGACAACAACAATGGAAAAAAACCTTGGGAACTAACATTGCCCAGCAAGACACAGCCTGCAGCATGTTTTTTATGGCCAAGAGCTCTCAGCGTTCCTGGCTTCATTTCCTCGCTGCTCACAGCATTCCCCCTTTATGGCAGGGCTGTGCCCCACCCCAACATGCAAGGCCACATCTTGGGCTCCGTCAAATCACTGGGGCAGCAGAGAGCTGGGATTCAAAAACCTGCATGAGTTAAAACAAGGCTAATCTGGGCAAAGTAACAACTGAGAGCTTGCTCTTACAGCCAGCATCATCAAGGCACATACCCACTGCCTAGGCAGGGCATCAGTGACTTTGAGTGGCTGGTGGGAAGAGCTCAGTGTGGGGCTGGGACCGCAATCAAACACAGACAGACACCATGGTTTCAATGGCTTTCAGTGCTTGAGCTGATGTGCTCCAGACCAGCTTGGCTATCTCTGCCCAGTGCTGCCCTGTGTGGTACGCTCTTTGGAGCCATTGCAAAGGCACAACCAGCAGATGCATGCAAACCTGCTGTCACTGATATCCCTAGTGTCAGGTTTCCTGGGCTGGTGGCCAGGGGTTTTCTTTATCAGTAGGTACTTTATAATGTAGCACTTCTGCTCACATCAAAAGGAAGGAAATAGAGAAATACGTTCTCAAATAAAGGGATCTGTTCCTAAAAAGTCAATAAAGCTGGTAGAGGACCCAATGGCAGGGTCTGGCCTGCAAAGCATGTGATGAGAAGAGCTGGTAATGAAAATACAGCATTTTGGAGGAGGAGGTGTAAGACCCTACAGTTCTGGAAATAATGCAAGATCCTTGGAAACCAGAAACACATGCCAGACCTTATTTTCTCCCAAGGCAATTAAACATTAACAAAGGTCACATTAAGCAGCACTGTGTTGCTGGCAGGAGGAGTTTGATGGTCTCTGCATTGTGTCTTCCCATTCTATCTAGGCTCACTAAAGTGATGTCTCACTTCATCTTCATGGGGTAGGGGGACTGCAAACCTCTGCTTTTGCCTTCATTACTCGCATGGTTAGGTAAATTCCAGTGGATGCCCACTATCCATGTCAGAGGAAATCTGGATGGAGCATGCCTGAGTTCTCTTGAGATGAGATTGCTGTGGCTGAGCTTGTCTTCCCCTGAGCAGGGATTTCTGTGAGTCATAACATTTTTTTTACTCCAGCCTTTACTGAACTTTGCTGTTCCCCAGTCATTTTAGCAGATTTTTCTAGCAAGTGAGGTTTGGCTTTTGCAGGCCTGCTGTCCGTCTCATGAGGTTTTTACCTTGCTCGTTCACAGGCAAAGAAAATAGCATTTGTTTTGTGAGCATATGAGACAAGCAGCAGCTTGTAGTTTCATTATTAATTATTTACCAGACAAAGAAAACTTCCCCATCTGGGAATGTTGTATTTTCCCAGGGTAATGAATGGACACTCATGACATGAGAATGCAGGAGTGACATTGGTATTCCCAACTGTTAGACAAAGATGCATCCATGGGTACAAAATCATTAGAAATTACTTGTCTCTGCAGGGAACCTGGTCATAACCCTTTTTAAGATGTTGCCATGCAGAATTGCACACTGCAGGAAATCAGTCTGGCACGTACAGGTACCCTGATAACACTGCCCACATAGTGGCAGTTCAGCTCTTAATTATAACAAGCTGGACTCTGTCTGGACATTTGAAAATTAACCATCCACTCCCAGCTTGAGCCCGTCCTCCTTGGGATTTAAGTTCATAGCTAACTTGGTAAGAGTGTGAGTCAATCCCAGTGAAACCCTCCTTAGCTCTGTTGTGCTGCAAACCCCCAGGCCAGCTGGCAATATTTGTGTTTGAGCAAAAAAGGAGGTGCACAAGCTCCCTGATGATCTCACGCTGCCAGTCTTTCCCATTTCTTCTGTCTGCACCAAGACCAGAGGACTTTCTCCTCAGTCAGTGTCAGTCTTGATCCCTTGGATGACAGTGGGAGGATAGTGGGTGCAGCTGGGATGACCTGCATTTCTCTGCAGGCATCTCAATGTGCAGTCACTTTATGCACAACATTTTTGGCATTAGACTTCTTGGGAAATGTCTTTATTTCTGTCACAGGAGCACAGAGGAACCAGAGTTGGTGGCTTCAGCCAGATCTTCCACTGCTGTAAATATTCACAAGCTCATCGCACCACCTGAGATACAAATTTCCTCCTGTGCATTCACCTTAACCCTCTTGTCACCCTGTGGGAGCTCACATCACAAAGTAAAACCAGCCAGCCTGAGGCAGAAGCATCATGTAACCAAGAATCCTCTGGCTGCTGTTAGGATAACATAGCAATTTGCCATCTTCCTTTTCCTCTCTTGCCTGTAATTATGCTTTAGTCACTGGTCATCTGTTCTCTTCAGACCTATAATCCAGCAACCTTTCCGGTCCTGTCACCTACAAGTACTTATTTGTTTGCACAGTTAGGAAGACTTAGGCTTCTTTTTCTGCTCTTCTGGGAAGACGCAAACGGCAGCTGTCAACGTAACACGGATAATGTGCCTCACTTAGAAAAAAATCAATAGGTGCTGTAAGTGTTAACCATATGGGCATGACAGTAAACATGCTCTGAAAGCCTCAGGAAATGTTAAATGAAAGCAGAGCTACAGCGGGGCAGCCATGACTCAGTGCAGGCAGAGATTCCCCTTCGTGTTGTACTTGTAGCAATGCCCATCTCTGACATATTTAACAAGATATAAAGCTGTAGTGTCCCGTACGGCCACTAAATTGTCTTCTGTAAGCAACTATGCGTATTTGACTTAGGCACCTTTCTAGCAGTGTGGAAAGCGTTTGTAAGGAACCATAAAAAGTCATTACATATGCAGAACAATTGAACCTCCTCAGCATCTGTGGTAGGAAACACATCTGTCTTCTGTCCCTTTCTTTCCTAAATGTCTCCCTGAATCAAGTTTTATGGGAGGGTCGTAAATATCCCTTTCTATTCGAATCCAGGAGTTAACAATACCCCCTGTGACCATAAACACAAGATGTTTCATTGAGGAAAGAGGTGCACTCAAGTAAGCAGAGATCTTTGTGACAGTTGCTGCCAGTATGGTCCCCATGCACCGCTAATCACATTAGTGGGAGAGCACGGAGGTGGCCAGCAGACAGCAAAAGAAAGAGAGAGAGAAAAGCAAGACTAATCTTGTTAAAAGGGAAGCAAAGATAGACGCTACTTTTACACAGAAGCTTATAACGTCCCCATTTTCCCAGGGCTGGAATCACCTGGATGCTCTCTGAGCAGCACGGCTGCTGCTGCTGTTGTGGAAGCAAACAGCCCCACATCTCTTGTGTTACCAAGGGCTGTTTTTCCTTACAGCTCTTTGCCATCCATGGTCTCTTGGTTTCTGCACAGGCAACCCTGAATCCTTCCTGAAGTAGGGGTTTACTTGCGTCCAGATGACTTTAAAAGCAGTACAGCTGGTTTTATTCCCCTGCGTGAGATCCTTTTCCACCAGAGGAAGATCCCCAATTTTCAACAGATAAAACAAATATCTGGTCTAAAATATTTGTGTGTTTTCTCATTCTTCTCTGGAGAAGCAATGTTGGATGTTTGATGGTGCCATCTTCCTGAATGAAGTCTTTTGCTCTCTGGCTGCATGAGGGTGATGGACAGATCCCAAATGCGCACTTTTCTTACTTGATGAGGCACAAAACACCCCCCAAACTGGGACCTGAGGATTAGGCAAGCAGTCACTAAATGGCCTCTGACAGTCGCCCCAATAGGGTTTCATCCTTTAGTCCTGGCACACAACCTTTCCATGCTGTGAGCCATGATGAAGATACCTTGTCTCAGGGCTGAGGTGCTCTCTGCCCACTCCCTCCTCCCACATGTGGTGGAGAAGGAGTGAGGGAAAGGGGTGCAGGAGGAGAGGTGCTCCTGGCCAGACACACTCACAGAAGCTTAGGCACCAGCACATGCATTAACCTGCGTACACAGCTCAGTGAGCAGGATGCTGTGACACCGTGCTGAGGCTCTTCAGCCAGCTGGAAGCCCAGAGCCCACAGCACCCAAGCCAGTGAGCTTCCAATTCAACTAAGCAAGACTAAGCTTTGGGGAAAGATTTTCCTCTTTTGGGGAACCAGAGCCTGGAGAGGCAGAACCTGTCAGAGGCATGTCAGAGCTGTAGAGCTGATGGATACAGCCTTTCTGAGTACTTCTCCAGCAGCCCCTTCTCCCACCACCTATGACCATGTACCTAGCAGAATTGTGTTATTGGACCCCCTCCCACCGAGTTTAATGCTGAAAGGGAAAACAGCATCTTGGTATGTGAAAGGAGCCTTAACCATTTTTTTGCCCAGACTGTTTATTCAGTATCATACTACAGAGCTGAGGGGGGGATGAACAAAGTTCTTGCATCAGTGGTTGTGATGTCTGCTACTACAAGCGCTGGTGCCTTGCCAATTAATCAAATGGAGCAGGGGAAGGAGGACCTGACAGATGGGCAGGAGAAATCCTTGACGGAAAATCTGACTTGTTGTTGCATGGGGTGGCAGCGGCAGGAGTGAGCAAAAAATGAAGAAACAGCTGGAAATCTGGAAGCAAGGACAGTGATGATGGCTTCACAGCTAAGAGTCCATGCCCAGTTGGGGGGGATCAGCCGCTTGTTGTCTTGACATTTCATCAAGTTCTTAAATACAAAATGCAAAACACAGACCCTTTTGGCATTAAAGCAGTGATTTCACTATGGATTAGTGGTGGCTAAATGAGCTGGGAAGTGGCTGTTGTCAGTGTCCTGGGGCACTTGTGCTTCCCTTGCCATCAGATCTGGGGCTTTCAGGAGGAACAGAAGCACTGGTCAGGAGTGGAACCCCTGGGGAGAGGCGAGATGGGCTGCAGGAAGAGGAGGGGCTATGAAGGAAAACTCTAGGAATGCTTTCAACAAGGTCTGGGAAAGGCGGTTGGACTGGGGACACAGTTCTAGAGAGCAGACTCTGCAATGCAGAGACCCCTGCAATGAAGAGGAACCCAGGCAGACACAACATTTCTGAGCATCAGACAGCAGGACCTCTTAGTACTCAGTTAACTTAGAGGGGAACCTGAAATCCTTGCTCTGCCAAGAGATGGATGTTTTGTTTGTTTCCCAGTCCCAGGAGTTGATCAGTGAGACCAGGAACCTCCAACCCTGCTTCTCCACTCTTCTTCCTGCTCACTTCTCTCCCTGCAGGGAAAATGCTGCACCCCAAACTGGGTGGCATCAGGGGTGCCTTCCCTAGCGCCTGCAGCCTCTCCTGCCTCACATGATATTGACATTGACCATTTAATCATGGCTGGGGGAGAGCCTGGGACCCACACAAAACAGGGAACCAGAAGCTGCGAGGGGAAGGAAAGGCAGCAAAGGGGATAAAGGAGATGGGGCTACAGATGCCAGAAAACAGAACAAAGAGGTGCCTGAAAGGAGGAGGAAGAATGGCCAGAAAGAGCTGCTGGAAAGCTTGTTTGGGTGCTGCAGAAAGTCAGCATTTTTTCCTGTGCCAGCCTTTTGCAGGCTGCAGGGGACATCCTGGGTGTGCAGGTCCCTGAAGGCACACTGCATTTCAACTCCAAAGGGAGCGGGCAGCTGAACCTGCACCCTACTCACCTCTTCTGTAGGGGCATGTCTAGATTACTGTTACTAATATAGTAATTGTTACTGGTTGTAATAGTAGTAGTAATAATAATAATAATAATAATAATAATAATAATAATAATAATAATAATATTGTTGTTGTCATTTCCTGATTTTCCCAACAATCTGGACTTCTGTCTCATGCAGGCAAGAAATCTGTGGTTTGTCTTAAAGAAAGAAAACACTTTGTTTTTTCTTTTGTCGATGTCTGTCCCTTGGTTACAGTTCATTCATCCCCTTGGCTAAGACAAAATATTGATCCTTCCCCTGGGCTCTGACCCCTCTGTGCCTTCTCTGTTTACAGAGTTATCTTTAGCATTCCTGCCTCCTCCCCACTGCTCAGGGGAAGCAAACATTTCAGGTAAAATTGATCCAGTGGATACAAGGAAAGACGTCACGAAGGAACCTGGGGCACGAGGCCATTCACAGCCTCTCTGCCATCACGTAAGCCTGCTGTGGATCAGTTCAGCATTAACTGGCTCCCAAGGTGGATTCTCATAACAAGCAATACTGGGCAGCTCTCCCAGTGCAAACTGGGGTGTCAGTGCAATTATTGTCATTGCTTTTGTGCAATGAACTGGATAAACCCTAATTCCACCTTTCTCCTGAGACGTGCTCCCAGGTTTTGAAGGCTAGACAAATGATGCAGACCACCCAGCCTGACCTGCACCACACGTCTCAGAGCTTCTTACCCTTAGTTTCAGCTTCAGCCCCATGGTTTTGTACAAGTACACAAGTTCCACTTTCAGAAGTGGAACGGAACTCGGTGTTTGTCAACATCTTCGTCGGACCTGCCTCCAGCTATGCAACAGCTACTCAAAACAAATGACCTCTTCTTGGGGACATGCTGTATCCCTTCCATCTTGTAGCCATAGACAGGGTGCACAAAGGGTATATTAAAGTAACTGCTTTCAGGTCCAGTCCCTCTTCATTGTTCCCTGCTCCTGTAGACCACCTTCAGAGAGTTGCAGATCAATACAAGTCGTACCAGAAACCCATCACTTCTCTCAGGGAAATGACTTCACCTTGGGCTACAGTGTCAAGCTCCTATGTAGGTGCCCTGCTTATTCTCCTGAAATGTCACTTTTTCTCCTGCAGAGTGGCCAAAACTCAGCCACAGGGGTGAGGTGGTGGTGCATGACTTCTCTCTCAAAGGAAGGGGAACATTTAACCTTCAGGCATAGTCCTGCTTAGTGTGGCAGTACCCAATTCCTGGCATGACTCCTTTGCCTGCCCTTCCCCAAGGTGTGTGGGATTATAACTCCAGCTGTGCTGTGCTCAGAGGAGGTGATGGGGAGTGTGGAAGGGGGAAGGACCCACAGTGCACCCTACAAATCACAGGCAATGGCCTCAGTCCCTATGCAAACAAGTGAACCTGCCAGAACAGTATAAACCTGTAAACTGACAAACCCTAAGTAAAAAAAAAAGCATAAACAACTCCACATGTGCAAAAATCATGTTTTGGCCACTCTCGGTCCAGAGGATTTCCAGAAGCCTCCTTGTCCCATCTGAGGTGCCAGAACTGATGCCTTGAAGTGGCTACCTGAAAACAGAGGCTAGATAAGAGAAGAGAATAAAAGTAGGTGTTTATTTGAAGGGCCTTCAAAGGTACACTTTGAGAGTCAAAGGCCTCCACCCAAGATGGACAACGGGTCACGGGTTTTTCATACTTTTATAAGTCTGGTCTGTTTGCATATCAGGGTTAGTTCTCCAATTGTAATTTCAGTTAATGATGTAATTACCCCAAGCTTGCCCCTCCTCTCAAAGGCTTTAGTTTACATAAAATGGGGCCTGAGACAACAACGTGTCCTTGAAGTGCAAACCTAGAGAGGGTTTGTTATGTCTAACCAGCATGAGAGAACAGCAGCTAACAGGCCATATGAAATTTCAGAGTTACAGGCAGTACAGGATTTGAAAAATATAAAAGTTAAAACCTAAGGCATCAGGTGATGGTAGCTTTAAGCACCATTAAGAGAGGACTCCATTCCCAGCAGCTGTGGACAGCTATTTACTCTGCAGGTCTCAGTCCTCCGAGGTACCTGAGCTGTGCGCAGCTGCCACAGGTAGGCTGGCAGGAAAGCTGCTGACTGGGTTGAGGTCTGCGGGAGCAGCTCAAGGGCTGTTTGCTTGCTGGTTGTTCTAGGCAAGCTCATCAACTTTCAATTCTGAAAAGAATAAAATTCATCTAATGAAGTTGGATGTATAGGAGTTTTCCCTTCATCTGAGTTCTATGTGGATTTTTATATGTCTGGTTTATGTACAGCAGTGACTGTTTTTTCTACTATTGTTTGCATCAGAGGAAACCTGTTTTCTAAGGTGTTGCCCTGAGTGGGAAAGTCTGTGAAAGGTGGTTGTGATTTCTCCCAGGGAAAGGCCAAAACAGCTTAAAAAGTGGTTTGGTGGGGCCAGGTTGACTTGATGCATTCTACAGCCATCTCCAGCTTTTGAGTACTTTTGGGGCCCTGGCAATGAAAATTGCAGGTGCACCATTGCTGGGGGTAGCGGGGACTGGTAAGGGTGACGTCCTGATTGACATGGGGACCCAAATACATAAAGGAGATATAAGTGATTGAGTATTACTTGATAAACATACCAAAGTACCCCAGCTCCAAAAATTTATGGTCCCTAATAAAGTGATGTCCCTGATCATACATCACTTCGCAGAATTTTCTTGTCCACAACTTCTCAGGTGAACGTATCAAATGCAGCCTGAAACAGGCTGCCACTTCTGGCCCAAGCAGGGCATGTTTATGCAGTCACTAGGACAAGGAATAGTCAGGTAATTCTGCAATACCATTCTCTTGACTAATTTAAATAATTTTTTTAAAAAAGATAAAACAATACCCAATGATCAACACAGGGACTGGCATGCCTGAGGGAACAGGACCTCTGTTGGTGTTTCTTATGCCATTCTCCAGCCTACACTCCATACTTTTCTTCCTAGTTCGTGCTTTTCCAACATTTGTGGGATTTCTCTCTGCTTATTTGGTCTTTCTGGTTGTATCTGCACACACACCTCCATTGAAGTAACAATTTCTACCTTGTATTTGCAATCAGAGGTAATAAAAATCCTCTGTTTGCATAGGTTAGTTCCCAAACAGCTTCTCAATTTATGTGTTTCCAGACTTTGTTCCTATTTTTCAGCTCTCTTAGCTCAAACAGAAGCTTTACTGTATTAACCATGTCCTGAGAGAAGGCAGCCACCACATTGGCCAGCTTCCACAAGTCTCCATTTCATCTTGCCTTCCTGAGCAGATCGATATACTCCAAATGTCCTACAATGTACTCTAAATGTCCTGTTCAAGTCTGAAACACTGCTGACTTTCTGACTTAAATGGCTATGAAAGGTTTGAGGCTAATAAGCAAAATAATTGAGGAGGACTGGGTGCTTCTTTGACACTACTGTATTTACCCCTATGATGCTGAAACCAGCTGTTCTGGGTTGACAGTGTGGTTCTGCATGCTCTGCTACATGGCCAGAGACGGTGGCCTGCAGTGTGCTGGGCTCAGTAGAATCTTCCGGTGCTTGGCTCCCTAGTCCAGAAGTCTGACCTTGCAGGTGTCTGCTGAATTTACTGCTAAATTGTTTCAGTGTCTGAATTGCAGGAAAAAATGCTTTATGTTTAGAGTCCTTATAGCCAAGACCAGTGAGAGCTAGGGCAGTTTAGATGGACCAAAGGGCCAAAGGTGGGCTGGGCACCATAAGATATCACAGACTCCATGCTGTATTCCAGCTCAGAGAAAGTCAGTGTATGGTAAAGGTCTAACCTCTGGTCCCATGAGTGCAATTGCCTTGTAGTATAAAGGCTTCATACTGTACTGCTACAATTAAAGAAGCATTTGGGAATGAACTTCCAGGGCTGCAGGATGGGACCCAGATTCCTGCAGCAGTCAAGTCCCTGCTTGCAGCCAGAAGGTGGGTGTGCAGGAGGGAGGGAGCAGACCACAGAACTGTTGGCTGTGTGCTGTTCCACCACGAGACTCAGCATGCACAAAGAACAGAGCTCATATAACTTACCACAGCTGTCTTCAAATAAAGTGTGTTATTCCTGTGGGTGTGATTCCCTCACTACATTACCCCACAGTGATCTGGTGTTACTCAGCAAAAGCACCTCTGCAGTGAAAAGTTGGGCAGGCCGTGCTTATTTTCTTGTTTGCATGATACAAGATGAGCTGCTTTTGGAGCATTTGAGAAAAAGAAAACGGATGGATCAATACATTTTGAGAGACCATTCCACACCGAATCATATGGCACTTCAAAATTGTCCATGGGACATTAGCTGGTGAACAGTTCAGTCTGTGATCTTCCTGCAGGATTACAGTAGTCAAAAATTTACAGTTCAACTCATGGTGTTTCTTTTATTTTGGGCCAATATTTACCAGTGTTTATTAGTTGTTTGGAAGCAAATTAATTTCATGAAAGTCATGTTGTCTTTCAGACTCTAGTGTGCCTTGGGCAAGTCATTTATCTCTGTTATGATCTCTGCATGCATCAAGCATCTGACACAGCACACAGGGAATGAAGCCATTGTGTCTCAGAGGCAAAGCTCACCATGGACCTGGCTGCTTGAACTGCCACATGCCTTCACTTCCAGAGAAGTGGTTTGATGGCCTATGAAGGACACTCAGACCATGTCAGGAGGTCCCATCTCCACAGTATCTAAAAGTTAAGAGTCTAATTTCAAACTGAAGTGTAAATCCATGGGCTAGCACTTATTAGCTAGTAAAAACACTCTCTACAGCTTTCTGAAAGGAGGTTCTGGCGAGGTGGGGGTTGGTCTCTTTTCCAGATAGCAAGAGATAGGATAAGAGGAAATGGCCTCAATTTGTGCCAGGAGAGATCTAGATTGGATATTAGGAAAAATTTCTTCCCCTAAAGGGTTGTAAAGCACTGTAACAGGCAGACCAGGGAAGTGGTGGAGTCACCGTCCCTGGAGGAATTTAAAGGACATGTAAATGTGGCACTTGGGGACATGGTTTAGTGGTGGACTTGGCAGTGCTGGGTTGGGCTCAATGATCTTGGAAGTCTTTTCCAATCTAAGTGATTATGTGATAGTCACTGCAGGCTGCCACCATTTCATTTACCTTTCAGACGACAATATCCAGGACCTACATTTTTCAAGCTCTTGTATAAAAGAAATCAGGCTATTTCTGGCCATAAACATCATATCTCTATCTGCTTGGTAGCAGTCATACATAACCAGCCTGATATTCCATTATCTAGCTCCGTTTCTTACAAAGCATCTTCCTAGACTTCTTCAGAGAATCACCCAAGCACTGCTTTATTTCTCCTGTTACATGAGAAAGCAAATAGGCACAGTGCTGTACTTAGAATGGATTGGTGTTTTTTCTCTTTCAACCAGCAGATCTGAGAATGATGCAGGCTGTTATGTGGATATGTCAGATTTTGGAAGGAGGGGGGTGATAAATGTTAAGTTTCTCCTTTTTTAACCTTAGTCCTAAAGCCTCAAACCCCTCAGTCGTGTCTTTGTCTCCTTTTGTCACCAACCGTAAGTTTTTAGGCAGGAATTACTTTAGAAGTTTAAAAGCTCTGTCAAGTGCAATTGGACAAATTTATGCATGGCAACTGCAATTCTTTACCTACTGAAAACCCAGAAAAGCTTTCCCACTTTCAGAAAGCTACACAGTAAATATACCACACTTGTTCACTGCTACAGATCAACCAATGAGCTTGAATATTGCCCTTGTGATGTTTCCAAGACATCCTCTGATACCTAGTCACTCTCTACAAATGATGACATAAAACACCAAGAAAATAATAAAAATAGTCATATTTCTGATACTTCCTGTCTTTACACTTACGTGATAAAATTTCCTGGCATTTGCCTGGTCATTAAAGTCCTTTACTAGACTAAAATGATTCTGTGTTAACATTCAGGATTCAGAATTACAAAATTTCCCTTTACTAGGAAAAATGTAATCTATCTTTTTTTTTCCCAAAAATGAGTGAAAAAAGATTAGTTTCCTTTCTGTTCTAGATGGGAATCCTATTCCTTTTTAAATTGAAACCTTGTGGTACACATTTTAAGTTTTTTGCAGATGTGCTGTAAGTTAACACCAGTGCACAGCTTCCATATATTCTTTTGAATGCTGACTACATCCTTGTGAAAAACAGGCTTTGAACTTTGCCTATTGCTGTTATGAAGGATTTCTTGCATGAAGACCTCCTCTTCCATTGCTTTTATTATTGTGGTTATTAATATAATAATTAATAGTAATACTTTATTAATATTAATAAGTAATTATTAATAATTAATCTTAATATAATCTTGTGATCAATGATATTTATGTGCAATTTAGTCACTTGCTGTACAGACACATAATAAGAGATGTGCCCTGCCCATGTGCATTAGATAACCAAGATTACTTGGTAAATACAATTCTCCTAGAGACCATGCAAATAGCTCATGTTTCCACATTGCACTTGCCTAGTTTGCTATTCTCCTTGTCTAATTTCATTGGTTTATCTTAATACCTTTCTAGGCTAATGTGACTGTCCTCACATTCTCCCAGCTTTCTCTGCCATTGACTGTCATGATGAGCTGAGTTGCTGCATCAAAGCAAATCCCAGTCTGATCAGCAATAGCATGTTAAGCAGGTTTCATGCCTCTTTTGCAGATTGCTTGATTCAGCTGATACAGCCTTAAACTATGACTGGCTCCATTTCCCTCTCATGGTCTTTTGGTTTTAATGTCTCTCTGGAGCTCGGTCTGCATAGTCAGAATGCTGTGATAATAACAACAGACAGAATCACTCCTAATGCTGAACTCAAACTTCCTTGAAAAGGTACCAAGATTTGTAGCAAATTAGACTTCATCTAGTGGACTGTCATATGTCTTGCACAGAAGTGTATTAATTGGAAATGCACCAAGTCAGAGTTTTCCAGCTGAGATAACCTTTCAGTATAGCAAGAGATGCCACACAACCTTTATGCAACCTCACTGTGCTGCTTCAAAAACATCCTTTGACAGATTTAGATACGTGAACCAGAGTGAGTCCTTGCTAAAACACTCCAGCCCCGAGGGGGTCCCAGGTAAGTTTGAGCTGCAAGCTGCAAGCCTCTACAAGTAATTGACCTGTGTGGAGAGCCAGCTGGATCACCTGCAGATGTTAGTGGTGGTAGTACACACTTGCCCAGAGGAACTGGATTGAAGTTACTCAGCTTTCATCAGATAGCAAAGATTATCCCTCTTTGTTGACCCGAACTGTTTTGAGCCATGACTGTCCAGTGAGAAATGGCTCTAGATACCAGGTCAAGCTCATTGAATAGGGGCAAAGTTGCCACTGGTTTCCTCCTGGCATTGGATGATCAATGCAGACAGAAAGCCTTTGTCATTCTGCCCTCAGCACTTGCACTTTTAAGCTCAGACCAACTCTTAACACAGCAGCCTTACTCTTAGCACAGCATCACAGATCACAGCCTTTACCAGCAAACTATCTGCATCCAGGTCTGTAATGTGCACCATATGCTAATCCCTCAATGAATCCTGGTCAGAGGGGGTGTCTCGGATAGCCTCGGCCAGTTAAAAACAGTCCAGATTAATATCCTTAGACCTGGGCATGACTGTGGAGTTAGCTGAGGGCATGAATCACTAATGTAACAGCTTTGTGCCTGACTGCTTTCAAAGAGATAGGGGTGTGTCCCCAGACCAGGATAAGCCAGAAACAGCAGTTCAAGAAATTGGCAATGAAGTAAAATACCATTCCTCAGACTCTGTCTTTTAGTGCGTGGTTGATGTGTAAGAGTCTTTGCTCATTCAATGTCTGCTAAAATGACTGCAGATAGGATCAAACCAGCTCAGAGGGTGGAGTTGCTGCAGGCACTTTCCAGGAAGAGAACCGTGTCTTGCCTTTATCCCCTCTGAAGTTTAAAGGCAGCTACAGCCAGCCCGCCAGCTAAAAGGCAGCGTTCTCCCGTGACAGGAAACTCAGAGCAAGGAAAATAATGCATTCTGGGAAGATTGATTGGGTATTGACTGTATGGAATGGCAGACCTAGAATCACAGAATCACAGCTTATGGTGAATTGGAATGGACCCATGAGGACCATTGAGTCCAACTCCTGGCCCTGCACAGGACACCCCAAGAATCACATCATATGTTTGAGACCATTGTCCGAATGCTTCTTGAACTCTGTCAGGCCTGGTGCAGACCTCCTGCATCTGCCTGAAAGCCGGACCCAGCTTGAAGATCTCCCCCAAGCACTCATCTGCCAGGACAGCTACTTTTGCTGTCTGAGAAACCAACTAAATTAGTTGCAATAGGCATGAAAATGTGGATGCTGTAATAAACTGCATTCTTGTTTTAGGCAACATCTTGTCTGTGATAAAGACTAAGTTTTTAAATACAGTTCAAAGAAACACTGCGACCTGGCCTGAGCATCTGGAAGATCTGAGTGGAGTCAGAGGAGCACAGGTGTGTAAGTTTGTTGGTGTACCTGCCCCTGAGAGCAGAAGCAGTTGGTGTGGACCTCTTTAGGACTAGGAAGATGAGAGCCAGATCCCCAGCTGGCTACCTATATCCCAGACTTTGTAAGAAACAGGTGCCAACCCATGCTGTGAATTTCATTTTGGGATGCCCACAGTATATGAGATGAAGCCCTGCTTGGTATTCCGGCTTTGCCCACCTCAAAACTGGAATATTCTGTGTAAGAATAAATGGCAGATTGAAAAATGGAGGAAACCAGTGGCTGGGTAATTTACTTGTCAGCAAAGCTAGAGTGATTCTTCTCAGAGGTGTCCAGAACAGCAGTCCTTGACCTTGGTGGAAGGGAGGAGAAGGCCTTCTCTGGGAGCCCCAGTGTATATCTCAAAACATGTCAGATGGTGAAAAGTCCCTGGTGGCTGTCTTTGCCCTCTTCACTTCTCTGTATCTTCCTCCCTACACACATATATCCATTAATATTTTTTCTCTTCAGGAGCTGTATGAAGACAACACTTTTCTCGAGCCAGCGACACTCTCTGGTGACTTATCCCTTTCCTTCCCATCAGATCCAAATGATCAATACATTCCTCGAAGGTTAAATCTCAGGCTGAAGTCTAGGCAGACAAGAATGGAACTGTAAAGCCAGTTTGAGAACCAGGAGCGCAGATTCCTGTGTGCGCAGCAAGAACCATGGGAGCAATGAGGAGCCCAGCACACACCAACATGTCAGCATTTCCATACCTCCCACAGTCACACTGACACTTCCACATGAAGGATCCATGCTCAAGATGATTTCCCCTGGGCACCAGCGCTGTCTCGCCCAGAGCCTTGGCTCCGTCTTATAGCTCTGCAACAGAGGTCCAGAAGCCCTGGAAGTCACCAATTCCCCAGCGTGTCACGGACAGCCTTGGCTCAGCAGAACCCATGAGCCCAGGCTGCTTCACTACCTGCAAGACAAGCTGGCAGCATCTCACAGTCGGATCTGATGGATGTGTGCCCACACATCATTGAAATGAGCGTATTTCCAGAATGTTTTGGCTCCTGCAGATTGATGCTCAAGCCTGGAAACCCCTGTCATTGTGGAGCTTTCAGCCTGCCCTGGGTCTGCCCTCAATCCTGCTTTCTGGCATCAGGACAGCCCCTGCACTTCTCCCTGTGCCTCCCCCGTCACAGCCAGCACCACTGCTTTGGTGTTTTCCACAGACCATGATTCCACCTGAGTGGCCATCGATGCTGTCATGCATGTGGGAGGCATGTGGGACATGTTTGCTGTTGAGTACTGACAGGAGGTGGTGACCTTTGTGTTTGTGCTGGTGAGGATACATAGTGAGTGTCAGCACTGTGTTATCGAAGAGCTTTCACTGCAGGGAGAATTAATAATGTCTGCTTCTTTCCTTCACACTTCTGCAGGACTCGGTCAACCCCAGTGCTGTGATTAATGGTGTGAGCAAAGCCTTGTTGGCGCCGTCTTGAAGGCAAGTGCCTATTAATGAAAGAAGAAGACAAGGATGAAGGTGTCTTGCAGGACTTACTACTCCCCTATCAGCACTGGGCAGTCAGAGTGAGTGGCTTGTTCAGGGGGGTGTATTTGCTGACAAAAGTCTGTGCAAACAAGGACCTTGCGAGAACATCCAGGGAACAGCTGCGCTGTATCTGGGAAAGGTAAATGCCGTTTGCAGAGCAAACTCACTCTAATTCAGGCAAATACTGTTATAAGCAGTGTAGCTGAAAAGAAAACACGTTTACTGGGATGTTAACATGGCTCGTATCAAGTGCAGGGAAATGGAGAAAATGCCTGTGTCTGTGAAACTGCCATCTGAAGCAAATAATTCCTGCTAGGAAAACCCTTTCACAAAAGCATCTTGCCTTGACTGAACATTCTCAATACCTGGGGTGAGAAGGTGTTTAGCATGTAGCAGGATTCGGCCTTCACAGGCCCCCTCCGAGCACCAGCTCAGCGGTTATTTGCAAAAATATTGCTTCAGACTTTGGGTGCAGGTTTGAGTTGCCCCCAGGGTTGCACTGCAGAGGTGGGGTGTGCTGAGCACCTCAAACCACCATTCCATCAAAATTTCATCCCATATTTCTCCCTTCCCACCTCCAGGACCACTGCCGTGACCCTCAGCACCTCAGAGGGAAAAGCTGCATGTGCCTTCAGGAAAGCAGGAAAAGCTGCAAAATTTGGGGACAGAGCCCCATCTTGTGGAAATAACCTCAGGCCCTGCTTGCCAGAGGCTTTTGTGGGTTGGCTTGTGAGCTGCAGCATGACCTCACACCTCACATCCTGCCTACTGCTACATTAATTAGTCTAATAAGAGGTTTTATCTCAGTGTCTGTCACAGTCACACCGCACACAGCACAGGCATGGGGTGGTGCCTGGGTCTTCCTCTCCCATAGCTCGAGATACTCTGCGCAGCCCGCGTGAATGGTAGTGATATTTGTGTTACTATTGAAAAGAAAAAGGTTTTATTTGTTACAGCAGGTTTCTGATTGAGAGACAGTGGGAGAGCTGGTTGAAGGCCAGGCCAAGCATCTTCCGTTGAAGCAAAGACATGAAATGGTCTTTTAAGTGATCCAACCAGGCAGCCATGGGAAGGCACCAAGCAGAGCAGCCCGGAGGACTGAGGGGTTGCCCACAGCCACGTCAGCTGCCAGGGGAGCACTGGCTGGGGGAGCTGCTCAGCAAGCAAGGAGGGTATGGCCCAGGAGAGGCTGCAAGTCAGCAACTCTTCAAACCCTGGGTACTCCTCTGTGCTTGCTGGGTTTCAGGAGAAATGGCCCTCTCCTCATTTCCCCACCTGTACTCAGGGAAGGTGGTCTCTACCCACTTTTTTCAAATGCAGAGTGTGATAGTAACAACAGTTCATTTTCCTCCACCTTCTGGAAGCCCCCCGGGAAAGTCCTGTGGCACTGAAGCAGAGGGTACCATGCTTTGAAATAATTATTCAGTGGCACCCACAGGAAACAACCAGTCAGGAACACCTGCACCTGTGTGAAGAGGTACAGGATTGAAGCTGCTTCATCAGATTAATTTGATTTCTGTTGACAGTTTTTTGGACAGTTTGTGGGAAATCAAAGTGAACTTGCCCCCTTCCAAAGATTCTGATTTGGGAAATGAAGTCTAGTTTTGCCAGACAGGTCAGAAGAGTGATATTTCTCTTTCTGTTTTTCTGTTGTTGGTTTTTGTTTGTTTTTTGTTGGGTGTTTTTTCTGGGTTTTTTGTTGTTTGGTTTTTTTTTTTTCCCAAGACCTGTTATTCTCTCTAGAAGAAGTTGTACTTAGCTACCTGTTGCAGCCAACATGTAACTGTGGCTGCTGCCCTCAGTGTGTGTGATTAGGGATCCTGGAGAGATTATTTGTCTAGGGTCAGCATGGTTAAAAGTCTTCTTTTCACTTGGTTGACACACAAAAACCCTGAGAAACATCAGTGATGTTCTTTGATCCATTTGCCATAATTAGGGATGATCACATCTCTCACTGCTTGGCTGATTTTCTTTCCTAATTTCGTATTTTTCTATACTATGTTTCAGTGCCCAAATTCCTGTAAACCACAGAGGTGACTTAAAAAGCCCGTGACTTGGCTCACCAGAGCACAGAGCTCTAGAGCACACAAAAAATCAGAGCCACTGGTGTATCTGACGTTGTTCCCAATTGTCCAGGCTGGGAGTTCCCAATGTTTTGCTCAGGAATCATTATTGGTTGGTAAGATGTGAGAGTTGGTTAGACAGCCAAGTTCCCCACCAGCACCAGACACTGGTGTGAGCCAGGAGGTGCTCAGCCAAAGCAGTTGCCTTCTGCCAGAGCAGAGAAGCAGCAGCAAAACCCTGGGCTGTGCCCAAATGCCCTACTGATAAGCAGATCAAGGTGTAAGCTTGACTATCTCTAAACCTTTTGCAGTAAAAATGCAGGGACTGAGCAGTGTCAGTGTGTCTGGGATTAATGAGACCCTTGGGTACAGGGTTTGGGGAGGGTTGCAGGGTTTTGGTTTTAAATGTTTTATAGGAAGCCTGAACAAGCACCATTAGTCAGCTCACTGCTTATTAATAATTAAGCTGGATAGCACCAAGCTGCTTTCAATTGATTTTTAGAGGGGAAAAAACAAGGTGGAATCTTCATTTCTATGACACACAGGTGTAAAGAGGAGTGACAGGGGCTGGCAGGCTCGACCTGCCGTGCTGGGGAGCACAAGTCCCTCAGCACACAGGACTGCAGGGGGGATACTCTGTCAGGGACATCCCCAGCCCAGGAATGGTGACATGAAATGGGGATGAAGATGGGGATGAAGATGGTGATGAAGATGAGGTGATGGTGGAGACCAGCTCCTCAAGGTGCCGGCACCCTGCTTGGGGCAGGTCTCCCTGTGCCCAGCAGAGCTGACAGTAACACCTCCTCCCTTTAGGGCTCACCCCTTGCACAGATGCCGGCAGTGGAGGCAGAAGTTTGGATCCTCTCCCCATGTCCAGCATGGGTCACAGGAGATTTCCCCGCTCAGGATGCCCATGGCGGCTGCCCTCTGAACATCCCTGCACCAGCCATGGTCTGCATTTGAGGCAAACCTTCCTTTCAAGCCTCCTTGCCTGCCTTGGCTGCCGCCTGCAGTGGGAAGGTGGCTCTTTGCGTGGCTACAGGGTGAGGTTTGCACGCTTGGTGCCTGGTGCATGGGTGACATCTACCGGCCGTGTCTTCAGCTCCGTTTTTACGACTCTAAAAAAACCCGTGCCAAGAAAGTGACACTCCAGCCTGTGTGCTGTTTTAACTGCTCGTTTATCTGTGCCAGGGTCAAAGCCAATACATCATTTTTATAACTGTCTGAAGGCTGTGTGTCCCATGCCACGGACCTTCTCTGGGGTTTAACAAAAGGCCGAGACTTCAAATGAAGCAGTGCAAATTTGTAGGAAATCTTTAAACACAAATGGAGGTTATTCCCCTGTAGTTTATTCTCCTGAAATTAAGATTAAGATTTTGGATCTGTTTCTTTAATTGAAAATTCACAACCAGTCCAGAGCAAAACTAAAAATATGAAGTAAAATAAGTGAAGTTTTCTTTAAAGAAAATTGCTGCCAGTCATGCTAGGATTTATTTGAGAATGGCAAAATAATGGTCATTTCTATAATATTTTTTACCTTTTGAAGAGTAGAAGGTAAAATTTTAAAAAAACCACCTGCCTAGCTGTGACCAAAACCCAGAATAATAACTAATCCAACACATATTTTCAAAAATTAAATACTTGCCTTCTTTTTAAAAGAAATAGTTCCAGGCTGGTTGCTTTTGCTGTATTGGTATTGGATGAAATATTTTAGTTAAGCTCCAGGTTTTAACACTTGAATCCATGCTCAACAAACTGCCTTGGCTGGATACAACTCACCAAGTGCCTGGCTGTGGGCACAGACCAGCCAGAAAGCTGTAGCTGGAGGAGTATGGCTCCATGTCCTGGTTCTTTCATGAGGCTGAACCTTGCAAATTCTTACCAATGCAGCCATAAAGAAAAAAGTTCTAAATACACTACTGAAAGGGTCAAATTCAAAGGTGAATAGAAAGTAAACAACATTCATATTTTCAAATACTGGGATTTTTAAGCTTTTTTTTATTTTGGCACCCGGCATATAATTTGTGAGTGTTTAGGTAAGGTGAGGCAGTGGTAGAGACTATACAAGCAATACTTTGTCATTCCCACAGTATAATAGCACCTGCAGCCACTGCAATATCTGCAGTGCCATAAACGTTAATCCAGCTTGTCCTCTTTTCTCAGGTTATCTCTTCACACCTATAGTCAGCTGCTAAAGCACAGGACTGGGACAGGAGCACCAGGAGCAAGAATAATGTGCCCTGTTGAGAGCAGCCCTGCAGAGAAGCCTTGGGTGTTCTTGAGGATGAAAGGCTGGACGTGAGCCAACAGGGCGTGCTTGTAGCCCAGAAGGCAAACCACATCCTGGGCTGCATCCAAAGCAGCGTGGCCAGCAGGGCCAGGAGGGGATTCTGCCCCTCCACTCTGCCCTCGTGAGACTCCACTTGTATTGTGACCAGCTCTGGAGTCCTCAGCACAGGAAAAACATGGACCTGTTGGAGTGAGTCCAGAGGAGGGCCACAACGATGATCAGAGGGATGGAGCATCTCTCCTATGAAAACCAGTTGAGAGAACTGGAGTTGTTCAGCTTGGAGAAAAGAAGGATCCAGGCAGACCTTACAGCACCTTCCAGTACCTGAAGGGAGCTTATGAAAAGGAAGGAGAGGAACTTTTTATATGGGCAGATGACAGGACAAGGGGCAATGGTTTTAAACTGAAAGAGAGCAGGTTTAGATTAGATATTAGGAAGAAATTCTTTACTGTGGTGAGGCACTGGAACAGGTTGCTCAGAGAAGCTGGAGATGCTCCATCCCTGGAAGTGTTCAAGGCCAGGTTGGATGGGGGTCTGAGCAACCTGATCTAGTGAATGGCACCCCTGCCCATGGCAGGGACGTTGGAGATAAAAGATTTTTAAGGTGCCTTCCAACCCATACCATTTTATGTTTCCCATGCTGTGATGGGAAACTGGTTCAAGCTGGGAGGAGGCAGCTTCAAGATCAGCCCTGAATATAAAAATCTCTTTTCCCCTGTTAGCCATGCCCAAAGGACGTGCTGAATTACTGTGAATTTCTTAGCATCCCTTCCAGGGACTGTGAGCTTCCATTCAATACAGCTGAGCAGCTGGTCCAGTCTCCAAGGCCACCAGTTCTTCCCCTACAATGTCCCAATCTTCTTATGCGCTGACTGAACATCTCCATGTACCATCCTGGAGTCCTGCTCTCTGCCTTGACCGCTGAGGAAATTCCCACCGTGACCAGTTCCTGAAGGATCTGCTGCCACATCAAAGCCTGCCCTTATATATGTGCTGTGCTGAATCCCATTTTCTAAAAGCTGCTTGATAATTTTTCTGAGGGCATCCAATGAGATGCTTTTCAGATACCCACAGAGACTAAATACTTTTTTTTGTGAAGTATAACACCTGTGAAGAAAGGTGTCAGGTTTATTTGGTATTACCTGCCTTTTCTAGGTCCATGTTCTTCCTATTTTTTTCTGTCCTATGTCCACTTCTTTGGCTTTCATTGTTCAGCCCTTCATGAGCATGCAGACTAGTGGGCCTGTAAGTTTTTCCTATCTCCCATACTCCTTCTGAGTAACCTCATCTCAGTCCTTCTTGATTATATACCTTCTGCGGATCAATAGATATCACCTGCTGCTGTTAATAAATTGCTTTTATTACTTCTTTTATATTTTTTCTAATCTAAATCTTTCCTGGTTAGCTCCATTTGATCACTAAGAAAACTTCCCCATGCTCCAATGCAGGATATTAGTTCATCCATTAATCACTGCTTCCCCAGCAGTCAGCTCTAAAGATTGGAACACTATAAGCAAGCACAGTATATTTTATGTGTGATGCAAATGACTAATGTTATGTTTCGTTTTGTGAATTATAAAATAAACTCCTTCTGGAGATAGAATAATGGAAATCATGCAGAAAATTATTTGTTCAGATTGTCAACCATGTGGAAGAAGATTGTTTAGCAGCTTTAATATCTGATCTCCTATACTAGACTGGATGAGATTTAATACAGCTCATTTTGTGGTGCTCTTTTGGATAAAATCTGTAAGGAAAGCTCCTATAAGGAAAGCTCCTGCATGTTAACATCCTGCACTTTTACTTTTTTAAGAACATGATTTAGCTCAGATATCCTTTGGCAAAATTCTCTTTTCCTATTAGATGTTCTGCTCACCTACCCCCAGCTGACATCTTCCAACCCGTAAATGGTACCTCACAATTATTGCATTTGAAGTCCTTTGGAATTTACAGCTGTATAAATGTCAGTGCTATTCTGTAAAAATATCAGTTATGTGAAAATCTTGGAAACCTGCCCAGCTATGATACTACCAGGAATTTGGTTATAAGTGCAGCGTGGCTGTTTTGGTTTTGAAGGAGAATAGGGCAAAGTTTTTTGATTGATAGCGCCTAATAATCATAGTCTGAGTGCCGGAATAGAGTTTGCTGTGGTTTAGATTTATCCCTTCCTGCAGAGGAAGAAATTGCTCTGGCAGCTTCTCGATAAACCACATTGTTTGAGATGCCACCAGGTGGTGCCAGCAAGTCAGGGAAACACGGGCAGGACGGACTCAGGGAAATCGGCCTGGACTGAAGATGAGACGGCCCCCGGGACCCCTGCTCTCTGTTTCTAGTCGGGGACTTCAATCCCAATCCCTTCCAGCTGCTCTTAAAATATTTTTCATGTTCTTGCGCCATGCTTCAATAGCCTATTTTAAGATTCAGCTCAGGATGCTGTAGGACAGTTGGCATTCCCTCAAAAATGTCTTTTTTATAAAAAGACAGGCACTTCTGTTGTTTTTCCTAGTTCCTAACAACTGTTTAAAATCAAATGACATGGAAAATCTAGTGATCTCTATGTCTTAATCCTTCATGCCTCATTTATTTTCTATTAATATTTGACTGTGACTATTTTTGTTACTTAGTCATTGCAAAAATCAAACCAAAGTCCAGTGTTTCTTTTAAGAAATCGTCATTCTAAGTTGTGTACCAGACTCTTTCTTCTGAACTATCACTCACATCCTGTTAAACTGTTGTCAGAATATTTCCCATCTTTGAGTCTGGATGTAAAATTAAGTCCTGCTCGAATTTAAACATCAAAACTCATGTGGACTTTTGTAAGGAAGCCCAGAGGTCCATAGAGAGTGGAGCTGTAGTGTTGCTCTTGTCATGGGGTGGTAACAGGGCCAGGGAAATACCCTATAGCTCCGTCATTTCACGTAAGCTGGGCAAAAGGATGGGATACATGGATGGTTTCTCAGCCTTTGCTCATACAGGCTGAAGTAAAAGGAACATTGTAGTGGATCAAGAGAAGGGATTATCCCCTCTAATCAGCCCTCTTTATACCACATCTACATAATGCATCCAGTTTTGTATTTCCCAGTAGAGGAAAGGTAATGATGGGGATGATGGGGAGAATTCAGCGAAGGTCATCAAGACATATTCCTGAAGGTGAGTAGGATGAATTACCTTTGAAGTTCTCTTCTCTCTCCTCTGATTACAGAGGGAGACTAAATACCTAAAGTTAGGTGATATGAATCTCCTATGAGGTGAATTTCTGAAAGCTTTAGGGGGATCTGGTCCAGCAGGACTGAAAGCGTGAGTTTCTTGGGTGTTCAGCAGCTACTCTAGCAACTGGCTTGGACTTGGTTTTAAGTTTGTCCCTGTGAGTGTCTGGTTTGCCAGGCCTTTTTCATTGGTTTCCACCTGTGTGAATGTTAGCCTTTAGCCAAGCTTTCATCACAGGTTACTCACTCAATGCATGTAAAACCTCTGTATCTACACCACCATCTTTCAGGTGATCCAATCATCATTTCAACAGTAGTTTTTTGCATTGACACTAGAAGAATAAGTCCATGTCCTCAGTTGGGTCAGCTTTTATGGGAAACAGACTCCTTAGACCAGAAGTATCCTATAGACTTGTGTGTAGCCCTGAGAGAGAAACAGGTGTGATCAGAAATTCCTGCTCTGTGATCTGCATTTGAGTGTCTTGCCGATTGATGCTGTGGTGCTGAAGTAGCCATGGAAATCAGTATCTCCTGCTTCCAGGGTTCAGCCCCCTAATCTACACTCGTTTTCAAAGGTGGAAGCTGAAGATGCTTGGCAGTGCAGGAAATTAGGCATCTTGTGCAAGTCTGTAAATACAGGTATAGATGCCAAGATGAAGTAAAGAAGAAAACAGATACAGCTGTCTCTAACATAGCTGCTGCCTTACAGACTCCTGAAACTATTATAACACAGAGCTCTTGTTGGCCACGATTTAAATGGTAACAGCTGTAGCAGAAAAAGCATCCTAATGTCTTCCTCACTGCATCTGCAAGCCACAGGAAGGGAGAATAGAGATTTAAAATTTTTATCTCGAAGTCACAAAATGTGTAGTGAAACTGTACCTTTCCTTAAAGAAGACAGTATTCTTGTAAGGTCAAATCGTTAGAAAGGTGTTTGTATTATTTAGTCATTTCGTGATGCTTCCAAAATTTCAAAATAATACAAAGAATTATATTTTTTTTCTTTTATTCTGCTTAGTTTGCTATCCCTGCAAGAGCTCTGTACCAACAGAACATACAGTCTCTGTGCATGCAGTCTCTTTCTGTAACAGTGACATTTAGGCACAGCTGTTTAAGAACTCGGTGTAAGAGACTCTGCTACAGGTTGTATTTGATAACAGAAGAGGTGCCAGGGAGTCTGTGACCTTTAGTGCAATAAAACAGTGGGATAACAGGGATCAAAACTTAAATCCTGAGGACCCATAACAAGTATGACTGGTGCTGAGCCCTTGGAGGAAAGGTATCTCTGGAGCTGTCTGTCATAGCTTGCTTGATATGTCACATTAGCATCTTTTCGACACTGACCCCACTGAAATGTCACAGCCCATTTATTTCATCCCAAGCGTCCAGTGCCAATGTTTGTGGCACAAGGTTGCATTAGCTCTGAAAGATTTCCTGTGCATTGGCTGGAAGACAGAAGACAAATAGGGGTGCTCTGTGCTCCAGCTTGGTCAGTCAGACTGACCTTTCAGAGCAGCCTTACTTGGATTTATTCCAGGTTTCCAGCACTGAAATCTGAGGGAAGTTTTGCGTGTGTGTTGCAGAGAAGCAGGCTCTCCTCCAAGAGGGATGGCAGATGTGTGTGTGGGAAGAAACCTCAACTAGTCCCTGCAGGAGGAATAATAAAATCATAGACTCATTTAGGTTGGAAAAGACGTCTCAGATCATCAAGTGCAACCATTAACCCAGCACTGCCAGGTCCACCATGGAACTGTGTCCCTCAGTGCCACATCTACACATTTTTTAAATACCTCCAGGACTGGCTACTCCACCACTTCGCTGGGCTGCCTGTTCTAATGCCTGACCGCTCTTTCAGGAAAGAAATTAATCCTAAGGAAAAGAAGCTCCTTTCCGTAGGGGCAAGGAGACCAAGCATGCTTGTAGCTGTGGAGGGAGCTCTGTTGCCTTCTTCACAGAGTGTAGGACTTTCTCAGGTCTTGCCTCTAGCATCAACGTTTGTTTGCATGCTTGCATGTGTCAGTGTTTATCTGAAGCAGGGCTTCCCAGCATACTCACCTCCAGAGGTAATGGGAGAAGAGACATGTCCCAGGAGACAGATACGTGTCTGAACACACTCCTCACTGGTGGTCAATGCTACTGCATGAGCATGGCGTAAGAACCTACACAGAATAGAATAAAACTTTTCCAACTCTTACATTAATGTCATTTTCTGGAGGAAAAAACCTAGCAATTTTATAGAGAAAGGTTTAGAAGCAATTAATATATACATAAACCAATAGCCAAATTATCCTTGTAAACCTTGGTCTACAGTTTTCAGTGCAGGGCAATAAAATCTGGGAAACAGGAGCTCAGTGTCCTTCAGCAGAAACCAAACAAAACCTTCCTTAGTTATTTTAGAAACCTGAATAGCACTGCATAAATATATTTTCCTCCTTCAAAAGGCAGGTCACAGCAGCCTTAATTATCAGAGGGACAGAATGGAAACAACATAAAAATAAATCCTTTGAAAGTTTGCTCTTATTACCACATTTGGCATATTTAAGCATAAACACCATCTGTGTTTACCAAGAAACATGGCAATAGCTGCCGCCCGCTCTCACAGTGACACCAGTGTTTATGGAGAGTTACATTAAGGGGCACATGCAAGGCTTCCACAGAAACTGAGCTCCCTGAAATTATTTGCTCAGTCGCCAGCTGCTTATGTAGATGGAGGCACTTTTGCCAAGAGAAGAATCATCACAGAAGAAAAGCAAAGCCTCAAACTTCTCATGGAAGCTTCTTCTGGCAAGCCCAAGGAGGCAAATAGCAGCAAAAGTTACTCGCAGCAAAGGATCAAGCCACAAAAAACACTTTGTGCTTTTAATGTTGTAACTGCCACGGCAGGAGGAGGAGCATCTGCAGCTCCGGGGTCACCTCACTGCTCTGCACCCCCGTTGGCAGAGTGGGGACCTGCGTCCCTCTGCCTTTGCAGCAGGCTGGGAATGCTGGAGGAGACTGCACGCAAGGGCTGGCTGGGCTCTGTCCTCGCCCTGGCAGACCAGCTCTCAGGCAGGGAGAGTGTGGTTTGTGACTGGACTGGGCACTGTGTCCTTGCACCAGTTGCTCTCATCCAACTCTGGTGCAACAAGAGATCCAGAGGGGTTTTGTAGACAAACAGGACATGATGGTGCCAGTGGGAACAATTCCTCTGTGGATGCTGTGATAGCTTGCTCTGCCAACCACCTGTGCCCATGGGTCTGGACCCTGAATCATGTTTGTTTGGGCTCCCATTGATCCTACAGCATCCTTCTGTACAGAAAAAAAAGCAGAATGAAAAGACAGGGACAGAAGCAGGAGCAGGATGTGCCCTGCCTGAAGCCAGGATGCAACACTGCCAAGGGGCGATGATGGCTTCATCACAGCCTAGACACCATTGTCTAGCTCAGCACAGGCATTTGGAATCCTCCCACCAGGACCAAACTCTCCTGTGGATCTGGATCCAGGCAGCTGATCAGCAACAACCAGCAACACATCCTCTATGAAAGTGAAGCCTTGAGCTATCTGGAACACAAAGCCACAGGAAACGACAGGCCTGCCTTCACTGCAGGCTGTGGCACCAGTCTTTGGTTCTCCTTTGCTGACACGCAAGATTTAAGCAGACTGCTCGTACTAAAATCCCAGTGTGCTTTAGCTTCACCACGCAAAAGAGCTGTGTGAATAAATGCCAACTATTTTTAGATGATAGAAATAATTATGTGAATAAATAACAAGCTCTTTTACACTGAAAGATTAAAAGAAAAATACGTGGACATCCAAAGTACATTACCTAAACCTGAACAGCCTGGAACAGCAACTGATCTCCATTGGTCTAGCATCATTTGCCCAAAACCAGTTAAGAAGACTGATACTAATATTCTGAGTATAATTTGGCTCTTCCTTCCTGTAGAGGTGACATTGAGTGGCCTGATTATAATAGAGATACATTGAACGATGCAAAGACAATCCGATTAAAATTAAAACAAATTAAAAATCCAGAGTATTGATGTTAATTTGTTCAATTCCAGCCTGATGGCTTTATGAGAAGCAGAACTGTGAAAGTTAGCAAAAACTGTAGACAGCAGTTTCACAGCCTAAACTCTCTCACCAATATGCCAATAGTATTTAATTTGAATTTTCCTTTTCTTAATTTTCTCTCAGTTACCCTAATTACATTGTCAGTGTGCTTGCCTAAGTAATTTTTTTCTATCAACAGTGTTTACTCTCCTCAGATATTTACAGACTGCTTTTACATCTGCCCACACACTGTTATACGTCAGAAAAACCCTATTCTGCTTTATGATTTTACCTTAGAAGTTGATCACTCTGGTCTTCTGAAATTGTGGCTTTGCTCTGGATTCTGTCATCCCCCCAAGACAGTGGTCTCAGCACCCATTGTACACTCCCAGAAGCTGTGAAGGCAGCAAGGATGACCTGCATGTTAAGGACCCTGTCCCACAGCCAGAGAAGAAATTTTCAACCTGTGCTTAACTGTAAGCACACAATAAATCCTATTTGCTTTGCCGAGGTTACATACGCCCTTAAAATAAAACCTTGCTCAGCTGCTGTGCTGGAGTGGGACCAGAGGGCTCTGTTCTACATCAATCCCATTAAAAAAGGTCTTTTCACACATTTTTCCATGGCAAAATGCATGTGTGTGAATAGAGCTCAGGATGTGTTTTCTTGCCAGTGTTTGATTTGCTGCCCACTGTGACTTCAGTGTCCCTGGATGTGCACTTGTACCTGTGCTTCTCCTTCCTAAACATGTGGGGCTTATGTATCTTTCCTGAACAACTTCACGTTCCTCCAAGCCAAGTCACATTCTTGTTATTTTTCGTCTGGCTTAAAAAGAGCACATGGGCAAATGGAGGGATGAAGAGAGTTTTGGTGATGTGTTTGCCTTGAGAAAATAGGACTTACAGTGGGAATGTAGGTGGAGTGGTGTCCTGGTGGATTTTTGCTGAGTCGCTGGATTCTTTCGTGTCAGCTCCAAGACATTTATCAGTGGCTGTGGTAGTCCTAATGTGCCTGCATCATAGAACTTCCCTGCTATCTGTGAAGACATTGGTCCTTTTCTCCTGCTTCCCCATGCAGACATTCCCAGCGTCTCTTTTTCTCCTGTACATAGCCATTTATTTTTGTGAAAATAATGGGACACATTGGTTTATGTCAGTCACAGTTTGATAGTTCAGGAACAAGGAGGAACACCTGCATGCATGCTTTTCTGCCTAAACCATGGTTACCAAGATCTTCATTTCTTTGGCAAGCCTGGCTGAAAGAAGACTTGCTTGAGGAAACAAGGAGTTATCCCAGATGAGTTATGGAGAGTTGTGCCGTGCTAATCACATTCTCATTCCTTTTAAGTGAACAACTGACAAAATCAGGGAGATCTGCAATGCTGAGTGCCTTTAAAGACTGATCTGTTTTACTTAGATGCCCAAGTATGGACCTCAGTCTGTAATGCCACTCCTACAGATCTGTAGCCGAGGCTCTCCAGGTCTGGCTGCACACTGCACTGGTGAGGCAGACAGATGTTGGTGACTGCTTCACATAGAACAAGCTTGAAGATGTGACATATGTGGTGTGAGGGAAAAACAGTATCAGTATGTTTGAACTCCAGGAGACCATGTGATCAGTTGCAACATGCACCAGAGGCTTCATCTGTGATAGTCAGACAGTGAAGTGGCCACAAGCACAGCTCAGAGAGCTGGAAGATGTGTGGGGTGAGAGTGAAGGGCATCCAGCAGCCCTGTGGTGGAAATGCTATGTGCCCCAGCCACAGAGGGCATGGGCAGCCATAGCTCTATTCATGGTGAGGACACCCAGGCCTGGCACTGCCAGCACTGGTGGAGCAACTAACTGGGATCCTTGAAACACCCATACATAGTGAGGGAAGTCTCACCTCCAAGGTGATGGTAGACCTGGGCTCTTCTGTCTGTCAGGCTTACTTTTTCATGAGTTGAGATCTCACAAATCTTGCATTGTTGAGCCCAGAGAAATTTTCATCTGGGATGCCTGATTGCTGCTTTTGACTCTTCTTTTGACCCAGAACAGCTTGTAGAGCAACCAAGTGTGAGGGCAGTGCAGAAGGATGGACCCCACTGACTGCAACTGTACGTGTGAAGTGAACATGTCCATGGCATAGTTTGCATTTGCTTGGATAACCCGCCTACACCTACAGTTCAGGTGTAGATCCATACAGCACATTGCAGCTGTGTGTGCCTTGAGTCTCTTGGGAGCTGAACTGTGCCCAGGTGTTTGCTGCACTGAAGAGTGGCTGCTGGGGCTAAAAACCATGCCAGGGGGTGTGCTAAGTATTCCACCAGGACAGCTGCAGGCCAGTGAGGGAAGCCTGTGTCCTGTCCCTTCCTAGTTTGCTTGCATAGGTGTATCCAGAGACCAAAAGGAGGCCCAGGAGAAGATGGTCTGTGCTGGTGAAGAGCAAGGCAAGGACAGTCTCTGGCACAGGTGACATCATAAGAGCTGAGCTGTAGCTGGAGTAACAAGCCAAGCCACCATCCCCCAGAGCTGAGCTGCCAAAGAGGTGAGCCCTGACCTCTGCAGAGCCAGCAGGAGGTGTCAGGGTGGAAGGAACAGGCAGGCCAAAGGGGGGGACGGCCATGCACACCAGGCTGGATGGACCCACCATGCACCTGGGGGCTGGATGGACCGTTTCTTTAAGAAAAATCATCCTCTGGCTCAGAGCCCAGACTCTCAAATCTGCTGTGAATCAAGCTGCCCTCTTTCAGCACTGCACATACCTTTCATATTTCTTTCCCTCAAGGAAGTGTTTTCTGATGATTAATGAATTATGAAGGTCACCTTTTGAGTCTTCAGCTCTTACAGAACTCCAAAGAAAACAAAATCCGGAAGAGTTCCAGCTAAAAGTGTCATGGCAAATGCATCCATTTTACTTTATTTATGATTATGCTCACAATGGACTTATTAAGTACATTCTTTAAATAAACAGAACTTTAGACTGTTTGTGAAATGCTGGGGTTTTCTGCCTTAAAACATCTGCTGCCTATTTCTTAAGGACCATTTAGGTAACACTAGAGCACGTACTGATATGCATCTATTTCCTGGAAATTGCTTAAGCATACTTCAAAAATGTAGAAATCTGCGCTTTTACCACCCAAGAAAACCTAAGACTAAAACGAATGAGGCTGAGTAGTCTCTAGCTGAGAGAAATTCAATAAATCTACCCTGCACATGAACTGTGTTGTTATGTGAGACAGGAAAGCTTGCTGGCAGGAGACAGGGAAGTTGACTGTGAGTCTGTATAACTCAGGCTAATAATTCATGATGCTGCATAAAGCAACCTGGCTATTTGAGCACTGTGCTTTTTCTAATGGTGTTCCTATTTAATAAACATCTGGACTTGCATCTTCTTCCACAACTTACGATGCTCTGGACGGGAACATCCTTCTGAGTGTCCATGTCATTATATGGTTAATAATTTATATCCTTGAGGAATCTTCTTCCAGATGCCAAGTATGAAAAGGCGTTAGGAACATCTGCAGGATAAGCTTTTCATGAGATGTGTTCCTTGACAAATATGTCCATGATGTTTGATGTCTCACCCCCTCTCTGTCAATGAGAATCCAACTGCACTCTGACATCCAGTGGTTCTATAGACAGTGTTAGACCTTCTCCAGTCTGGCTGCTTCTTGGCTTTCCTTTTCATAACCATCTTCTCCCTAATCAAAAGGTAGTCAGAAAATTAAGTCAGATTCAGCCTTCAAAGTCCAGCTGCTGCAGAGTGCTCCACAGCATTTCCTGCTGCTTCCTACCTTCCCTGTTCCTCAGCCCATCACAAGCTTTATGTTCTTCTGAATAACAGCATGAACTGTCCAAGTTTGCTTGAGCCGTACTGAACTGACTTGAAGGATGCAGCTGAGATTGTAAGAAGCCCCTTTGAACATTTGCTAAGCTGCTGTCACATGGGATGTAGCTATCCCATCCCATTCATTTATAGTGCAAATTGCTGTTTTGTTCCAGAAGAAAACAAAAGTCCAGTTTCCAGTGAATGCTGTTAGCATGGCTAGACTTCACAAGTACCTGCCTGTTACAGACAGCATGATGAAACTCATTGTCTGTGCCTGTTATGCTGATTGTTGGTCTCTCCAGTAGATGAACAAGGACCACATAAGCTTGTGAGTTTTGGATGAAAGCTGCCCTAGACTAATATTTCCCTCTTCCAGAACTACCACACCTCATCAAAGCCTAATCTTGCCTGGGAAAAAGAAGAGGGTAAAAAGCACATGAGTTGTAATATAATGTGATGCATCGTCTGGCTTGCAGGGGAGGCTTGGCAAACACACAGCAGGATTTTAATAAGACCACAGCGGAAAGAGCCTTTCTGGTCCTAAACGATAGCCATGTGATCGCAGCACTGAACAATCACCCCAACAACAATTCTTTAGGACATATGACTTATAAACTGTCTTGAGAGCTCACAGATCATCTTCATGGCAGACGGGTGAGTTGGTACCCATCCGCTGACATCTGTTCCCACCACTCAGCTCAGGAGCTGTTCAGAGGACTTACTTTCTGAAGCCTCTGTGTAGCCCCCTTTCAGCCTTGCACTTGCCAGGTTTGCAGAGCATGATATGTGTGCAAAGGCTAAATTGATAGCCAGCTTATTTTACATTTGTCTGGGGACATACAAAAACACTATCACAACCCCTTAAGGATCATCTTAATTATTTACAAATGCGCAAATGCAGAGCACCTGAAATCTAAACTGCCTCTTTTTACTTAGAGATTTTGATCTCAATCCACTGTTCCCTTGGCCTTAACCTGCTCTTAACCAATCAGCTGAGACACATTAGACTTCTTCCTTGCCATTTCAAAAGAAATGTCTTTATGCCAAACTCTCTTATTCCTGCAGATGAAAGATTTGTCACTTTGTCAGCTGGCTAGCCACAAATGTAAGCTCACAACATCTGGTTTTACACTAGTGATTGACAGCACACTTATTTATTCTTAACTAGCAATGTGTCCATAGCCATCCTGTCAGCTGTGTCTGCCAAGATGGTGCACATTGCACGGCCTCACTGCTGCTGAGCTGCACCAGAGCAAAGGCACCTCGACCTCTGGTCATCACTCCAAACATTTTATATCCTGGGAACAGCTGTAGTGACTCGCACATGTGTCTTGAAAGAGCACCAGTCTGGATCCTGCATTGTCTGGATATGTTATCAGTGAAAATACACTGATCCTGCTGAAGTTTCTTTTCTCTAGTTCTTGTGTGGCTGAAGAGGAGGCTAAATCTGGGCATGACAGCATGCTTGACTGCTAGTATTAAATATGGTGTCTCTGGGCCTCGGAGCTTCTTGCACTATTCAGTACGGTTATTAAATTCTCCAGGCAGGAGCATTGTCTGCTGTGGCTTGCTGAGAGCAAAAGGATGGTGTGATCTAGGATATGTCACTTGGAGAAAGTCCTTCTGGTCAGAGCCTTATCAAGAGAAGCTAGGATCCTTCCTCAGATCAATCTCATCTTAAGCACACATCAGAGGAGTCCTGAAGCAATTCTCATGTAAACTGCAGGCTGTCAGGTAAGAGGGTTTGCTATGTCATCCAGGAGTCATTAGAAGAGAGAAAACTTTCTTACTTGAGGGACTTCAGTAGTCTACAAGCTTGAAGATTCTATTTTTCCTGGCAGCAGCAACTGCCTGCTGGTATTATTTCTCTCTCACCTGTGAAGAGAAAATAATAGCTCTCTCTTGGGCGCATGTTTTTGATGGAAGTTGTGTTTAAGAACAGAAATTACTCTAAGATGCCAGAGTCTTGGCACCTCTGGGATGCTGAGCAATGGGTCTTACACCTCTGCATATACCAGGATGAAGGGGTGGGCAATGTTCCCCTTCTCAGGCAAGGGATGAGCCCATGGTCTCACTCCTTGGACTGACCTTGGACTGACCAAAACAGCAACTCTGTGTCATGTGTGTGTGTCAAGGTGCACAGAATGCTAGGGTTTTCCAGACTGGTGAGAAAGCAGGCTCGGCACAACTGCTGACCCTGCCAAAAATGATCCTTACACAAATCTTCAAATGAAGACTAAATATAATCTGTTGATAATAAAATTTCACTGGAATTAATCATGTTCATCTGGATTTATGGAGTAGGAAGCTTTTGCTCTGTTCTGATTCAGTTAAATAATTATCTGTGCCAGCTGCTGTAAACTGGGTGAGTTCACTTCTTTGATTCAGTTATGCCTACGCATTTTGGAGTCAGCATCCTTCTCCTGCGTGGAGCTATCTTCAGAAAATTTTGCCCTCCAGTGGGGCTGGGGGAGCTTGTCTGCTGGCAGCAGTGGGGCCGTGCTGTCCCACAGCCCACCGTTTGCATGGTCACTGCCTCCCACCTGGCCCATTGTGCATGGATGAAGCACAGCTAAGCAGAGGCAAAAGCTACAGTTTGCAGTGAAGTCCCCCTTAAACCTCATCTTTGCTCAGATGGTTTCAAAACCCTGGGTAATATTTCAGATGCTGATGTGCTGCATCACCCCCTGGCACGTGTTCGAGGTTTCCCCCGCGTCCCTCAGCTCCTGGCCTTGCCAGGAGGTCTGCCATCTCCCACCGTGTCCTGGGGCACTGAGCACCGTGCAGGAAGGGACTGTGCCTCTGCACTACCACTGAGATGGGGGCTGTGGCAAGAGCACCCAGTCAGGCTGCAGGGGCTTGTGTAGGCTCAGCTCATACCCCTGTCTCTGCACTATCAGTATGGGGGGCTGGGGGTAGAGGTAAGGTGTCTCTGTGTTGGTTTCAGCCTCTATCAGCAGAGTATCTCTTTTCAAGATTTCATTCTGTTCTGCTTTTTTCTAGTCACTTAGCCATGGCCTCAGCCTCCCTGCAGTGTGTAGGGCTAATGGATAGTAACCTTTTTCAAGAATGACATGTACTTTCCTGAGGCATCTTTCACCTTTGGAGATATTCCCTTTACGTATAGATGACTCTTCCTTGCTTCTAAAGAGAGAACCCCTTAGAGGAAGGTCTGTAGTGATAGATGTTGCAGAGCCTGGGTGTGGAGGAGAGAGAACAGTCATAGACAGAGGTCATTTCAATTTTCCAGGTAGGCTCAACTATCCAGGCAGGACAATGAAGTTACTGCTCTCAAGACTTGCCTATTTTAGGCCTTTATGCCTAGGTCCCTGTGACATGTACTAAGAGTAAGTGCTGCACTTCACAAGCCTTTCTGCCAAACTCACTGACAACACAGCAGCTGGAAGGGGCAGTGATGATTTCCATTGTGCTTTCCAGTTAGGAGTTGGGATGCCTTTCATAAACCTTCAAGGAGGAGAAACGTAGCAATGAATAGATTTAGGTTCTGGCCTTCTTTTGTTCTTGATTTGAACAGCTCCTGTCCTAATTATAATCATTTGCCATGTGATTTTAAAGCAATTATGAATTGACTGTAATGCATGCAGATTACTGATCTCTCATGCACAAAATTAATTTACTCTGCCAGCAATTTCAGACCCTGAACTTCAGCTGGTGACTCACAGCTTTGCGTAAATGATTCTCCAGAAAACCAGTGAAATAGTAAACCTTCAATACAGATTTTTCTTTAACAGAATCTTCATTGTTAGTACTCCTTATAAGGAAACTTTGCCAGTGAAAAAGAAAACACTCCCGCAGAAACACGGGCAATTTAACTGGATACCTTTTATGAGGTAGGAGATTGTTTTATACCTGATGTATTTATTATGACTACACTTAATTATGTTAAAAAAAAAAGAAAAAAAAGAAAAGAGAATCACGTGGGTAGAGGTGCACTAGAGAAGCTGAGAGCAAAACCTTACCAGGTTCCTTGTCCAAGAGGCACTGGGTCATCTCTGCAGGCGCTGCACGCGAACTGCTGCAGGTCTAGTAACAGTGGCTGGAGGATACAGCCCAGGAGGAGAAGCTATAAAACACAGAGCAGTCCTTAAAAGATAGAAGCCCTTCCAAAACCACAGGCTGTTTCACAAACAGGCCAATTCAGTCAAATTAATGAACATTCTTGCTTTGCAAGACTTAAGTCTGATGAAACAGTTGAAAACTGCATGGAAATCACAGAATCTTTGAAAGGTTTGGACTGGAAGGGACCTTAAAAGTCGCCTAGATGTTCTTCCCAAATCTTGGTCAGCTTTACTAAATTATTCAAAACAGTTGCAGACAAGACTGCCAGGGATCCCTCTCAAACCATTCCATATACCAACACTAGCACACTTGCTCTCCAATGTCAGGGAAGCAGCAGATACACTATATATGCACGAAGGCCATTTGTCAAGAACTTACGGACGTTAAGAAGCTTGGGAAGCTAACCTCAGAACTCAGGAGATCTCTGGCCAAAGAAGCAGCCAGCCATCTGAATAAACAGGAATTGATAACTTGACATAGGAACCTTACAGCTGGTGACACTGTCAGGAGAGGGAACTGGCACCAAATCCCTTAGTTCCAGTTAAAGTGAAGCCAAGCAGTTCAGAGTGCAGAATTAGATCAGTGAATTCCTTGGCCTTTATAATTGCCTGCCCAATACTTCCTTCAGCAGACTTGTGATGATAAATTTACTACAGTTTCATAAAATATCACATACAATTGCTTGCCCATGCACCACATTGTGACTCTTCTACAGCAGAGACCATTACCCAGCAGGAAAAGAGTGTGCTAATTCACAGCATCACTTCTGGGAGGGCTACCCATGGCTGTGAACATCAAGATCAGCCCCACTGACCAGAATTCCTAATCCCTAGCTCTGAAGCAAGTGTGCTTCTGTCTATTCTCTACAATACTTCTGTATGCTAGGCTTGTCCTTTTTTTACTTACTGATATCAACCACAGTATCTGAGGCTTAATTCACATCAAGATAAAGTCCTGCTGGCTCCGGAGAGGGCCAAGCCAGGCCCACAGTGATGAAAGAGTGTTGGAGACCAAGTGTTCAGCCGCTTCACAACACGGGAGTTGTTAGCAAACAATAAATCAGTTCTCTTTTATCTTTTATAAAGATCTTGCAGCAGCGCACTAAGGGAGAGGAAACATAAGAGCCACTTGGAAAGGAACAACAGCACTACAGAGTGAATGAAGCCTTTATCGCACAGCCGTCCAGCAAAAGCAGGATTCCATGGCCGTGGCAGAGGAGTAGCAGCTCAGTAGCACTGCAGGCCTACAGATATATACCTTCAGGCAATTGCATAAGCTGAGGTGTCACAGGATCCAGTGCAGATAATTGAAGGGAACCCTTATGGAGACAAAGCATAGGACAACTCTTTGTTCCACAGATCTGCAAATACTTCACATCAGCAAACAGGTCAAAATATCCTGGGTTCTTCTTGGTTTTGTGTCCTGAGTGTGTGCACTCACTATCTGGGGCTCGGGCAGGGACCATGGGCAAGGGCTTGACCTTAAATCCAATCCTTGGCCAAAGTTGAGTTGATGCCCAGGGTCCTCGCGCTCACCCCACAAATGTCCCCAGAATGAAGCAGAGGCATAGTCCTCATTTATCTGGAAAGGGAGAGAGGCAAGTGTGCAATGCCCGTGGAAGCACTGCTGGCCAAAAGGTGGGTGAGTATGATACTGCTGGGAACAGCAATTACTGATTTTACTGAGTCAAATGGAATTCGGTGGGACTTGCCCACTAGACAGAAAGTCCTGGACACTAGATCCAGGCATTACTGTACTTACACCACATGTTTGGTGGTATCCATTTCAAAGGCAACTGTGGCAAATGTGACCGTAACTTTACGTTATCTTAGGTCTCCCCATTTTCTGCCATCTTCCTGACAGCTCTAGCTCAGGAGGAGCTATGAAGGGCAGAAACCAACCCAGGGAATTTAGCAGTTCAGGCAATTAACACATCAAATATGTTTTCTGTCTCTCTGTCTATCTATCCATCCGTTCATGCATCCATCCCTTCATTTTCAGGTACAGTCTACAGAGAAGGGCACAGTTGAATTGGGTCAATCAGGAGATGGGGCAGGTGGTAATCTGGGGCTTCCCTTGTCCTCTGACTTCTACCCAGGCAGAAGTTGAACCCCAGTGGTACTTCCACTCAAGCTCAAGTGACTCTTACTTGATTCTACACTTAGCCCAGGCTGTCCAGTAAGAAATTGCTACCTTTGTCTAAGACATAGATGTCTTTGCTGCCCCAGGGCCACACTTGTTTATGTGAAAAACACATAAGTCGACTAAAGGTATAAGAATAAGCAGTCTTTAAAGGATGTACCT
Source organism: Eulacestoma nigropectus (assembly GCA_013397775.1). Classification (NCBI taxonomy): domain Eukaryota; kingdom Metazoa; phylum Chordata; class Aves; order Passeriformes; genus Eulacestoma; species Eulacestoma nigropectus. The sequence goes on from VZTE01002530.1 coordinate 1,247,110, forward strand.
ACTTTGCTGAGTAGAAGAGACCCAGGGAGACAGCTCAGGTACTGAATCCCCCAAGCAGTTGTCCACACTCTGAGCTCATTCCCTGGCTCCAATTTGGATGTCTTCAGCTATCTCTTCTCAAAAGAAATCTCCCACACAAGGATTATCCCTGAGTGTTGTGAACACTCAGAGCAGCATGGCAGTGAGGCTGGGGTATGTCTCCAGCAGTATTTAGCTCCAGACTTACTCATCTAGTCACCACTGTGTTTAGCAGTATGGAAAAAGCTGTGCAGAATCTGGGTGTTCAGTATATGAATTACTGATCTATCCTCAAGTCGTGAGCATATCCTTAGACTTCCAGAGCAAAAAAGGGAGTGAGAAGTAAGGAAGTAAGATACGAAGTTGTTCATGATCCTGGAAATGGAATAAGGTTGAAAGCCCGTAAAGGAATCAAGAAGTAAAAATAGAGGTGAGGCTACCTGTATAAAAGTTTGAGAAGCAGTGATTCAGGTAAGTCCTAACTAGGACTTACCAGGTTTTCTGGGCTGAAAGCAAATGTATTGCCCTTTGGGCAGATATGTGCAGTGTTTCCAATCCCTCACCCCTGAATAGATTTTTATCAAGTCAAAGGCAACTTGAGTTCACTCCTTCTCCATTGGGAACAAAAAGTGACATGAGAACCTGATGGTGGCAACTTCTCTAAAATCGCTGATTGGATCTTAACTAATAGTCATATAACAATTCCTTCTGTTCAGGAGAGATTTTCAACAGCTGGTTGGTTTGGTTGTGCTTCACTGCCCAAAATGTGAAGCTGGAAATGGTAAAGCCTAATTCAAACTCTTCTTCTTTGATGTTCAGGAAACACGTTGAATGTGTTCCCCAGGAACTGGGAGTTTAAAGGATTTTGGAAAGTTCAGCTCCCAACGGGTAGCAAGACCCAGAGAAGCATCTCTTCTGCATGGAAAAGCCTTCCTCCTTCTTCTTCATAGCTCCTCACATTTTTTTTCCTCTCTGTTCTTTTAGTACCCTCCCTACAAACAAGAACATAGTGATGCTCTGCCCACCTCTTCAGGCTTCTTTGGGTGACTCAGAAGCACTGTGTGTAATTTTATGACTTAAAAGATAAAGAGGGAAGGGCAAAGCTCTACCACTTGTTACTGTACTTAAAGCTGTAATTGTGTGTAAGTACTTGCAAATATCAAGGTCATCTTTGGAAACAATGATGTGTAATGGCTCTTCTAGCTATATCCCGTTTGTCCAGTGGAACATAACGGCTGAATCAATGTAAAGTGTCATGCATTTCTTTTTCCTGCTCTCCCCGGGGCTGCTCTTTCCAGTTACGTATGTTCAGCTTTGGTCTCTAGAAAAATCAATGAAGATTTAGTTGTTCTCAAAAAACCCCAAGCCAAAAATTTAAAGCATTTTCTCTCATCTTGGTGTGGAATATGTAATCCCTCTCCCTCTCAGGTACCCTTCAGAGCATGTGACTCAGCAAGCTTTTGTGAAATAAGCAGTAGCATAAAAACAAGTTTTTACTTAAATGGGTTTTTTTCTTGAATCTCATTCTTAACTATAATCAGTGAAGTTTTATTATTTGTGCTCTCATAAAAGAAACACTACCACTCTGCTGTTCCTGAAAAATAAAGGCAGTTTTCGCTCCCAACAAAATGAAATGAAAGAGTTGACTTCTCTATTCATCCTTTGACATTCTCTTTGTGTCAAACCCTGGTTTTCAGTTCACTTCTACACAATAGAGATGCTCATGATGCAGTTAGCCAATGACTGCAAGAAGACAAAGCATAGCTATCAGACTGGATGGGGGAATAATCTGAAAATAATAAAAAAAATGAGAGAGCACACTAAGCACAAACCAAAATATTTCTATGTCTATACAAAAAATAAATCCTTACAGAAGATGTAGGAACGTATTTGCAATAAAACCTTCATTTCAGCACGTAGGTCTTCACAATGGCTCTTGCTTCCAGAACAACTTTCCCTACTTTATAAATGTCAGATACCACAACTAGTAAAATAATGCTTTACTTCTCAAGCCTCCTTGAGAAGCAGTAAAATTTCATAACCTCAGCTATAATTCTGCTCTTATTGCAGAAAAACCTACAATTTTCAGGAACAATGCAATGCCATCAGAACATCTCTCAGCAAAGTGTAGCAGGGGCCTTGGGGGCTAAAGGCATGGCACTCAGGAAGGTTTGGCATCACAGCTGACAGGCTGACTGCTCAATGAAGCAGTGGGAACACTGAGCAATCTGGGGCAAATGAAGCAATTCACTACCATTTCAGAAAGTGCTTGGTTCTGATTTTAGCAGCTCAAATACCAAAGCTGCCTGGATATTGTAAAGTCAAAGCATCTGCTTAGGAGCATCAGGGTTTCAACAGGTAGAAGGTAAAAGCTGCGAAAAGTACCTTCATGTCACCTCTTGGCCCATTCCTCTGATTTATAAATTCTTCCTGTGGGTTGTGTGGAAGCTTGGGAGTTTTGCTTTGCAAACAGAAGCAGACTGAAGCAGATTCAACAGCCCAGTTCAACCAGTTTCTTGCACTTCTTCTGAGGAAGGAAAGAAGACAAATCCTCCTGCAGTGTGGGGGTGTGGGGGGGTATCAGCACATAAGCTGGGCTACTGCTGACACTGCCAACCAGGCAGGATGCAGAACAAGGCACAGCCATTCTGGTGCTGGTCACACCTTCTGTGCCCCAAGGACCCTCATCATCTCCAGCAATGAGCTCAGTGTTGGTGATGAGTTTACTTGGGTCTGGTAGGAAGAATGTGTAACCCCGTTTTTTGGGGGGAAAAAACCAAGCTCTTTATCTGCAGCTGCTTGGCAAATGATGTCATCAAGACTCTGTTTCATTGCTTTAAGTGGAAAATATTTTTGTCAAGCATCTTCCCCGACTCTTATGTAAGAAGAGACCACATGGGGTGGAGATTGCCAGGAACCAACGTACACCTACATCTGTGGTCACTGGCGCCATCATCACAACTCTCCTGAGCAGAGGATAACAAAGGGGAGCTTGAGAATTGAAAAGGCTTCTTGTAATGCCACTCATCAAACATGATGTCCTTGCAGGCCATTTGTGGGGAGCAGGTAAGCCAGGAAATGAAGCTGGAGGGTATGGAGTGTTTGGCTCTCTAAGGAAGCGCAGTAGCCTATGGAATCTTGTTTTGGTTTATCTTACTCTCTCTCCCATCTTCTCTGGCTCAGCCAAGCGTCAGCAGCCACACTGCAGGAATCACCTGGCACTTTTCTTAAAAGCCACAAGCCAGCTTCAACTTGACTGAGTACTCTTCAACTTCAGAGTAATCTGAGGGAAATTAAACCACCAAATTAGATTCTCTCCTCATCTGACCAGCAGAAATTTCTGGAGTGCAAACTGAAGAAACCCAGGCATATCAGAGGTGGCTCTGAGGATGGGTCAAACACACAGGAGATTGAAACACAGTGTTTGAGACTGCCTAACACAAGTGAGGTTTCTGCAGAAAGAAATAAATTTTGGCCAGCACTCAAGACTGTACTGGGAGGTGTGTGGGGCACAGCACAAAGGCTTGAGTAAACCTGGTGCTTTCCAAGTCTTGGTGTCCTAGCTGGGCAGGTGCGGAGGATGTACCTGTGGATGTATGCAAAATGCTTCTCTCTTCCAGAAAGTTCCTGGAGGATGCCCTGGTGAGACCCCTTCCCTCTGAAAGAGCACGACAGGTCTGTTAGCAGGGGATGACACCACCTCCTTTCCACCTGGCTGGACCATCCATCACCCATTCAGGCCACTGCACCAGAGAAAAATCCAATTACATGCTAACCCACCAGCTCCTCCATTCATCTCCTTCCACAGGGGAAAAAAACTTCCACACCAACCTATACAGCAAAAACCACCACCACCCTAATAGCTCACATTTGAGAATATTGAGAGCACAGGGTACCCTGCTCTGCCTGGGCTGGACGGGTGATGTCCGGTCTCTTGGCAAAAACAAGGGCAGGAAAGAGAGCCAGCATCCCAGCAAGGGGTGCAGAGACATGGACGGGGACAGGGATGGGCAGGGAGTCCAGGCTGTGTAGTGGTTCTGCACTCCACCACAGGAGCTGTCCCCAGCAGGCCTGGACCCCATGCCTCTGCTTGATGAGGAGCTCGGCAGAAAACGTTACTTACACAGAACTCAGCTGAAGTTTAACAATCACATTACACACACAAAACCAGTACATGCTAACAAGGTGAGATTATATATTTATTATATGCTGGAAAACAGGAAAAAACAGTCTTTACAAAATACCCTGTAACTTTCTCTCGTGCTCTCTCTTTTGTGCTCAGCTTGAGTTGCCACATGCTGGTCTCTATGAGGTTGGGGACAGACAGCAAGATCCCCACCCTCAACCACCACACAGCCAAGGGTACTCCCTGCCGCAGCAAAAGCTCTTGCTCAAGTGCACTGAGGTTCCTGGGCTTAGTGTTAGCCTGTGCACAGAGGGAAATAAGACTCAGCAAGTCTTTTCTGAGCATTATGAATTTCTGGTGGAGATGGATCCTACCAGCCCTGGGGTAAGAGCCTCCCATGGTTGTTCACATGTCATTGATGCCTATAAGCACTTATTGAGCTCATTTTAGGAGACAGGACTAATGCCCACACCCCATCCTCTTCAGAGGCTTGTTTCACTGAGTCAGGGCTAAGCGGTGTCAGTAGCTCCTGTCCTCGGTGCCATCTGCCCCAGGCAGCAGCCCCCAGCTAAGGACTGTGCACACAAGGCTTCTGCTTCCTGCACTTTTCCTCCCTCAGCTGTCTGCTTAGGCCCTCCTAGCTGAGCACAACCCTCTGCCCCATGCTGATTGATAGCAACAAGGGCCTGGTTCAAATTAGAGCTGTTGATAGCAGCAACTTGCTCAAGCCTCTGAGCACAGCCCCAGGGAGATTAAACAAAGCTGTCAGAGTCCCCGAAGAGCAACATTTCCGAAAAATATAAGGGATGAATCAGTCAAATTTCCTCAATCCTGGAGGAAGAGGGCAACAGAAGAGCAAGCAGATGATGTACAGTAACCAGCATTTCCTTTCCCAAAGCACACCAACCCTTGTCAGGAACTCTCAAGAGCTGCAGGTCCCAGATTTCCATGACTCAATGATTTTGGCTGACACCACTTTCCTCAGCTCACTCCAGTGGATTGCATGGCCATTTTCTCAAAGTACAGAAAAGCTGGAGAAGGGAGAAAAATCACCACAAGCCATACTTTCTCTTTCCTAATTATTTCTCCACATTAGTAGATTGATTTAAAAATCATATAATTTAAAAGATAAGCTTTGGAGCTCAGGATGTTCTCTAATTTTCTGAGCCTTTGGGTCACATTAAATCATAGCCCATCACTTTTCTTTTAGTGTGTAAAGGTTAGAAATTTGCATTGAATGACAGGAGCGATTTGTCTCCAGGAGCTGAGGGTTTTAAAGTAAAAGTCACACCACAGGACTTGTGCTGTGAAAGCAAAAATTTATAACATTAGAAATAATTTAGAAAAATTGGTAAGAAAAGTCTAGCCTGCCTTTGATTTCTGGTGAGGAAAGTGGCATTTTCTTGAGAGCAACAGCAAAGACTACATGAATCTATCTCTATTTTTCAGACAGAAGAAACTGTCTGTAGTTGTCAGTAATAAAATCTCTCAGACTACCTGCTTGTGGATAGATTATACAGAGTTTATCAGGAGAAGAAAAGGAACGTAAGAAATAGAAAAAATATAAGATATAAAAGTCTTCCAACTTTCCATTTCTTTGGGAAATCTTTCACTAAGGCCTTTGGTGCCACAAAGTGTCCTTAGGACTAAAATTGGTATTGACAAACCTCAGGAGGGCTCCTGAGACTTCCCCACTTAAAATGTTGTTTAAATAGTATAAACTCTCACAGCAGTTGTGTTGTACAGCTTGAGTGCACACTGCTATATGTACAATACTTGCCCCCCAAAAGAAACATCATCTTCCCTATCCCCACCCTTTGCAATGTGCAAAACACTATCCCAGAACTAGATCCCACCTTGCTCACAGTTTTGCAGCAAATTCTGAGTGTTCACTGGGAACTAAAACAAAGCAGTGAACATACATGGGTTAATATTTTTAAAAACCACTTTTGAAGAGCTGTGAAACTGCACATTGCACAGGCTCATCAAGAAATAAGCTGATTTCATTGGGTAATGCGGAGGTTTAGAGGTGGTTTTGCTTTTATCACATCTAGTTTTAGCTAACTGGGGCAGAGATTTGTGACTTGAGATGGCTGTGAGTGTCTTTAACTGTGGCTCCCATGGGGTAAACCTGACCTACCGGAGGGCTGGGGAGGAGTGGATGCGATTAGACATCACTGTTTTTTTCTGGAAAAGCACATGCTGAAGTGAAGCACTTTAGCCCAAGTTTGACAGAAGTTTTTGGGGAAGACACGTGTGGGCAGCACAGGTGGGAGCAGCTCCTGCCCTTGCAGGATGGCAGCCCTTGGAGCCTCCCCTGGGGAGCCAAGCTCCTCCCTGAGGACCAGGGCTTTCCTCTCCAGCGAGTACAGAGCCCCGCATCCCACACATGATAGCAACTGATGAGGTGGTGCAACATTTCCATGGCTGAGCTGGAGATGGAAGAAGTGCCCTGACCACAGGACCACAGGGCACAGCTGTGTTGCTTTTTGACATGGGGAGGACAAAAGGGAGTTGCTGCTGAGAGTGGAAATTATGACAATTATACCAGATTTCTGCTGCTATTTGCTGAGTGATTCTCTAGATGAAGTCATCTAAAATGCTCCCTGGCAATGTTTGTGCCACTGCTGATGGTCATGCTTGAGAGCATGGGTTCCCTGCTAGATAAGAGCTGCTCCAACAGACAAAGGGAGGCTTCCAGTTCCATCTCACCCAGCAGTACTCCCAATGCTGGTGGTGGGCAGCCATGCCAGGGGGACTCTTTTTCTGTTTTATATTTCCAGGTCCCTTTCAAGAGCAGCAGTGCACATTCCCTGCATTTCTCTGGGTCCTCCGGGAAGGAGTTGATGGGTGGGTGGGCAGCCTTCAGCCCCATTCTCCAGGAGAGGATAACAGCCCCTCTCCCCAAGGAACTTGTGTGCTCACAGGCACCCACTAGTGTGACTCCGTTGTTTTTCAAACCATGAAATGGATCTGCTGACCATGAAGATATGAAGCTCCTGATAGTGAAGGAATGAAATGCATTTTTCTAGACCAGAAAATGGAAGGGTCAGAGAGAGCCCTTGAGGACCTGGTCATGTGGAGAATGGAGCTGAAATGAGCAGAGATGACTGAACAAGGCAGATGGTACATTTAAGAGATGACAAAAAACTGGGGCTGAGCAGGTCTTAGGAATTCATCCAGCTTTTCCAGACCCAGCACAGAATACCTAACCCCACTGCCCTCTTCTTTCTTCTTAAAAAATTCTGAAGAGTGAAATTGTATGGAATTGTTGTGTTCCTTTTCCAGACCTAACTGCCCAGACTCTTAGAAATTGTGTTCAAATGTCTTGCCTAAATTCCCGTGCTGCATCTTACATCCATTGTTTGCTGTCTTTTCTACAGGTGACATGAAGGAGATAAGACAAGCCCCACAGAGAGGGAGCTGAGCTGTCGAAATGCCTGAGGGCAGGAGGGTTCCTCAGCACTATGCCTGGGGTCCTCAGAAATGAGGTGAGATCCGAGGTGGTGCCATGGACCCGAAGTGCAAACAGATGAGGGACTGCAGTCTGGAGGTGGGATGCCAAGGAGGAATCCTTGTGACCTGACACCCTAAATCCAGCTGAATGCCTGAGAGATCAGAAAAGAGTAACAGTGGCCCAGGGAGTATGAAAATGACAGCTTAGGAGCAAACCATCCTGTTGTGCAGTATTTTGTCTGAACAAGTATTTTCTCAATTAACTGGCATGCAAAATAAGAGATAACAACTGGAAACATGGGCAGACAACCAAAAGGAACCTGCAAGCATTGTTCATTCACTCTGAGATGAAATCAAAAAGGACAAAGCCCAGCTGGAGCTTAGACTGCACGGGACAAGAAGAAACATGAAGGATGGATGCTACATGTGTCTTAGCAGCAAAAGCAAACGCGGAGAAATTGTCAGTCCATCGACAAATGTGTGAGCCAAACCACTGACAGGTGATAAGCAAAAAGACCAAAGCATTTAATGCCTTTTTTTTGCATACATTTTCATTGGCAAGCCTTACTCCTGCACCTTCACACATCCAGCATGATTTGAGAAGGGGAACAACCAATAGGAGGAGCAAGAGATGAAGGTCTACTTTGAGGAGCTGTAAGTATTCAGATTCAGGTGAGCAGATGGGATTCACCTGAGGGTGCTGATGTGACCTCATGGCTGCTGTCCATCATCAGAAACTCACAGTGATCAGAAACAGCTCTGACAGCTGGAAATTCTCCTGCAGCATTTTCATGCAAAGCCTGAGCAAACATGAATTGGATGAACAAATTGTTAGATGGGTTGAAAATTAGCTGGACCAAAAATTAGCTGGATCATTAGGTCAAAGAATAATAATCAATGTTGTGATGGGCCATCTGGCAGCCAGTAATGAGCAGAGGACCCCAGGGAGTGACACAGGAGCTGATATTGCTCAATATTTTTATCAGTCACCAGGCTGATGACACAGAGGGCACTTTCAGTACATTTACAGATGGTAATAGATTAGAAGTAATGACAGCCATCTCCATTTGGCAGAGCTGGCAGAGAGGCAGTCCAGAGGGACCTTGAGAAACTTGGGATGTGTGACAATAGAAATCCCACGGAGTTCAACGAAAGCAGTGCAAACCCTGTGCTTTGGTGTAGGATGACATCCTTCTGCCTACATAACAGCCATGCAGGAAAAGACCTGGGCTTTGCTATGAGACTTCTGGGAGAATTCAATGCAAATGAAGCGAACAATATTCTGGAGATGCATTATGAGCAATGCAACCAGCAGTCGGTGGGTAGGTATTGCTCCCTTTCTACTCAGTGCTAGTAAGTCTGCCCCAGAAGGGTTGTCCCATTTAGGACCTGCAGTTCAATAGTTCGTTGAGAAACTGGGGAAACTCCACGGGATGGTCAGTGGCCTAGAGAACATGAGCCGCAAAGAGATGCTGAGGGACATGGATTTGGATAGTTGGCAAAGGGGTGGCTTAGGAGAGGTCTAAAATCAGCCTGAACCTGCATAGTGGCAAGCTATACAGAAAAGTCCTGATCTTCACTGCAGTGAACAGGTTTGTCTCTTCAGGGGCCTGAAGGAGAGTCATGGAGTGGACCCCTTTGGTGGAATTCTGACCACCTCCTCCAGCTGACAGCTCACTGCCTTAGCTCTTCCATGGGTGGTCCCAGCCAGCTCCCTCCAAGCACTGCCCTGGGAACAGCTCATTCCCACAAGCTGTCTCCCAAAAGACAGCATGGATAGAGTGGTGCTAGGTCCTGCCCACATAACCTTTAACGGGACCCTATTGGGCATTGCACTCTAAAATGCCTCCATGAGCCTCGTGCAAGAAAACACAAAGCCTGTTTTGCATGCTAAAAATACCACTCTTATGGGCTCAAATACAGCTCTCAAATAATTTTGGGTATTTTGAAGTGCAGGGGGAAAGAAAAAAAGGAAAAAAAAAGAATCATTAAAGACAAGAGTATCCTAGAGGGCCCAGAAGACTCCCAGAAAAGTTCCATAATAATGAATATTATTTCATGTAGACCTGCCTAGTCTAGGGGCAATTAGTTTTAAGCAGAGTGGGTATGGACCAGTCCACTGGATGCTGGGACTGGGATTCAGTCTCCAGCTCTCTTTCAGCTGGCAGCATAGGCACAACCGTGGAGATTTTCAGTCAGTTGCCAGGAGGAACCTCCCCAGTGTCTAAGGCATGTCTGCTAGCTCAGCTCCCTACTGGGACCATGCTGAAGATCAGGAAGGGCACAAGCAGTGAGTGGAGCCTGTTGTGTTGCCTCCAGGTAAGCAAGAAGCTTTTATAATTACCAGTTCCCATCATACAGCACACAGGCACATGCCTGTGTGGTGTGGCTGGGAGCAGAACTGACATCTCCTTACCTCTCCTCTGCTCTGACATCTCCTCTCTCTCTCTCTCTCCACGTGAAGTTGGACCCCTGAAAATTCCAGTTTCCTCGGGTGTTTTTCCTTTACTATGCAAGAGGACAGGGCAGCCAGCAAAACAGCTCACTGCCCAGGTTAAAATAACTCAGATCTGCTTCATGTCTTCCTTATATTTTATCAGCTTTGTATCTGAATGTCTCATTAACTCAGACAAACAGATGATAATGCCATCTAAGCAAGCTTGATCAGAAATCCCTGAAACAATCAAGAGCCTGGGAAAACAATTCATTGCGTTTGATGCATCAGTTCTTGGAATTGCAGCTATATTAGGCAATCCGTCTTTGTTCACTAGCATGAAGCTAATTGAATGCATATTTATTGTGCAGTGTTCTTCAGCATCCAGGCAAAATCAAAGAAGTCTGTTTCACTACCAAGATGGTAATTTTGCATAAGAAATATGGACAGGTTTACATCAGACTATTAATGCTATTCCATTATTCAACACCAGAGCTAAAATTAGGAGTCACCTCAACAACCAGATGCATATTTTATCTTCAAGGTATGAGCCTGAATTAGCACAGACCTCTGCCTCCTGCCAATAGCCCTTAATTCTAGACAGGCTCTTCTACAGCAGGATCATTGGCATGAGAGAGGCACGTGAGACTTGGACTAACTCTTATGTTTGCATCTCCCTGTTTAAATACTGAAGGGTCACCAGAAGTCACACTCCATCTGCATCCATTTGCTATGTGCTGAAAAAATGTGAGCATCCAGATATGACATTTTATAAACATTTTTTAATAGCAAATCACTTACTGGCACCTGTTTGAAGGAAATGGAGCCCACCCTGCACCTGACTGAGCTCACTGCAGAAGCACCAGTGCTTTCTTAAAGCCTTCCTTAAAATAATATAGCACCTTTCCCCCTGCTGTGTGGCTGAGGGATGGGGAGCCCCTAGCACAGAGCAGGTGCTGTAGCTCATCTGCACATTCTAATAACAGCCAAAGCCTTGTGCAACAGCCACAAACCAGCCCATTAGGAGGCTTTTTAATAGGCCATATGTGAGCAGCACTTGGGCAGATGTAAAAATTCCCTCTTGACTAATGCTATGTTTTAAGTACCTTTAATCTGCAGGGACATTGCCACTTGAATGGGATACTGGGCACCTTGAAGAATGCAATAAACCCAAGCAGAGCTCTCTGGTTTAGCCGCTATATGCTGTCTGAGATGTGAAGGCATAAGATAAAGGGTAAAAAAAATCGTAATTCTGATAGACAATCCTCAAATGCTCCTCCTGTCTGCACTGATGGAGTGGTTACCTCATGTCTAAAGCCCAGGCTAGCTTTTCCCCAACTCAGTTCAGAGGCTCAAAGATGGTGAAGAATGAAAAAATACTGTAAGTCTGGACCATGGGCTTACACTGCTGGGGAGCACAGACCAGGGGTGGCTGCCCACGATGGGGGCATCATGCAGGGTGGTTTCTCCCTGTGGAGGAGCAGAATGATCTATCTCAGGCATATCTCCTTTCCACGGGCTGTAGTGCATGCTTTACTCGGAAGCTGCTGAGACGTCTCTGTTGAGGTGAGGGGAGTCTCCCTGGCCACGGGCAGGACCCAGGGCTAACCCCTGAGGGCTGGGGGGCAGCTGCCCTCGTCACTGGCACTGGGCACGCTGGGGTGACAGCCAGGCCTTTTCTTTCTCAGCATCCAAGTGCAACCATGCATTTTCACCCAAATCAGCCTAATCACATCCGTATTTATTGCCTGCTGTTTTGTTACAGGAAGGCAACACATCCTTATCTGCTTCAGATCCTAAGGCGCTGCCAATACCACACTGCTGTCGCTATGGTTTCTCCATGATCTCTGCACTCCTCGGGCTTCTGCCAGATCTGTCTTCTAGGGTTAAAAGGGACGTTTGGACTTCTTAATACCGAAAAGAAATGGGATCATTGGGAGGTCTGCTTGCTGAGCATTGTTCAGATCAAACCACCAAGCTCTTAAAGGCTTGATGCCTTGTCTGGCTACCTAGAAACAGAGACTAGACAGGAGTAAGGGAATAAAGGTGGTTATTTATTTGAAAGGCCTTCAAAGGTCTTTTTGACCAAAAGCACCCTGGGGAGCCAAAGGCTACATCAAAGATAGACCCCAAGCTGGACAACAAGTCACAGGTTCTTCACACTTTTATAGGTTTAGTTCATCTGCATATAAGCATAAATTCGCCAATTAAAACTTTAGTTAATGATGTAACTTCTTCGATTTCTCCACCTCTCTAGAGGCCCTGGTTTACACCTTTTGGGCCTAGGACAGCCTAAGTGTCCTTGAACAACAAGCTTGGAGAGGCTTTATTATGTCTATCTGGCATAAGAGAGCAGCAGCTAACAGGCTACAAGAAACTTCAGAGTTACACACTAGGCAGTACAGGATTTAAAAACATAAAAGCTAGAACCTAAGGCATCAGGCTCGTGGCAGGGTTCAGGCTCTGAGCCCCAAACAAAAGGCACATTATTTTGCCTGCTCTGGGATTTGTTCGCAGGAGTGGAAGGAAGTATCAGCTGCAGGACCGGAGTCTGTAATTCACCTCACTGCCCCAGCTGGGAGAAAGTGTAGTCTCCTCTTCTCTGAGCTGCTCCCAGAAACAATGTTTGTTGATATTGGCTTACCATCCCAAGGGGTAAAATTACTATGAAATGTTTACAAGGACCATTTGAAACCTGAGAAGAGGATGTTTTTAGTAATGCAGAAAGAGCCAAATAGCTTAGAAGAGAAATATTCCAGCTTTAAGAATTAATTACTGCTTCCCAGTAATGCAGGCTGACAAATGACCTTGCGCAATTTCCCGGACAGATACGTTTTAATGGAAATACTGTGCACCGGTCAAGAGCAAAATATAGTTACTGAACCACAACCCCACAAGCCTGGCTATGTGGGTACCTCTGCCCAAACACTTGCCCAGCAAAGCCCAAAGGACGAGGCATGGGGCTGAAGCAGCCACCTCTACACAGCAGCTCACACTGTGAGGGTCTCTGGTGAGGATTGCTCCTAGGGCTGGTTATTTTCTGTCACAAAGGAAAAATGTGGATAGCAAACAACCAAGTGCATTTTTCAAAACAGCAGCTATGACATCTATGAAGCTCTATAATCATTATGCAAAATTCACTACGTAGCTTTTCAGTTGTAAATCAAGTATCACAGGGCACTGAAATGAAAGCTCAATCTCTATATCCTAATTTTTCTTTTGGTACTGTGGGAAGATAGTATATAGCTGATTATGCTCCACAAAATGCACTGGCATAACGAGTCACAATATACATTCATAGTTCTTTCAGTCAAAAGCATCAAGCACTGAATGTAGTAAGAAAACTTCATTAACCAATTCTCTCAAAACCATTTTCAATAAAAAAGGCTTTGCTTTCTCCTTTTTAGATAGGGGAAATGAGGAGAGTGGCAGAAGAGCAAGTCTGAGAATCAACAGGGAAATCTGAATTGTCATTAATTACTCCAGATCCAATTTGAGCTGCTGTTTTGTGAGCCATGCTCTACTCATAACAAGCTTTTCAGGGATGTCGCTGAAGGTACCTCAGGGGCACAGCTCTTTGGAGTGTTGCATGTAGTGCAGTGCAGTGACCCAACTACAGCATCATCCTCAATGATATTGCTCCTAGAAGGACAACAGACTTCAAATCCTCACTTCAGGAGAAACTGAAGAGATCCTGCTGCCATACTGGTGTGAATCACCAGTGGTCATGTGCCAAGTGCAACTGCCACAGAAGGTCACCTCTGCCTAAAGGACTCTATTCTGAATCTATTCAGACCTTCCATTCACCAAAAGCTAATGAAGTCCCGCAGGAATAAAATCGTTTTACAGGACATCCAGGCATGTGATGCAGATTTGTTTCTAGTCATTCATCCATCCATCCATATCTCAGTCACTTTTATTCCCTGTCTGAAGCTTGAACTCAGCTCTTGTCCATGGTGTGAACACAGTCCTTGCTCACAGTCTGCCTTGTCCACGATCCTTCATACAAACAAACCATAGGATACAGCATGAGCCTGCAGCACTGACCATTTCCTGTGCTGAGAGCCAAGTCCCCATCAAGAGACAGTGAGGAAGCAGCTTGGGTCCAGGGGCTCGAGTGGGACAGAAAATAAAGGGGACATCCATAAAGCTTTTTGAAGAAAACATCCCTATCTCTGTCTAGGGATGTGCAGCTCCTGAGTTGAAGTGCAGAGAACAGGTTGATGGCAGCTGCTGTTTTAAAATTCATGAAGTCTTAAAGCATTACTGGATGATTTCAGAGCTTGGAGATAAGTAGACAAAATAGTCCAACAAGGGGGAGATGGTGATGTAGTAGTAGCCATAATAGTGTGTGATGCCGCACACAGCTCTGCTTCTGAAAACCCACTCATCCATCTTGTCAGGGAAAATTGCTGTGATTCTGTTTCATAGCAGAGGTGGTGGGAGGAAAGAGGCAGATGCATATTTTCCTCTGATCAAGAAGAAAGGTCAGGCTATGCACCACTCACCCCCCTGAAGCCACTCTGCCCTCTGTGCAAAGGGCTTAGAGACTGGGGATGGCAAGTATTCAGGAGGGAGGGCATAAGCAGCCATTGCTCAGGATAAACAAGGCTTTGGAGCTCCCCTGCTAGTACTTGAGAGATGCTTTGCCCTCCCTGCCCTGGCGTGCCCCTCTTCACTCACTCAAGACTGAAGAAAATGCTGGGGTAAAATGAGCTGGGAGCCAGCAGGTTCTTTCTGTGCTTTATCTGTCAGCTCACGGTTGAAAACTTCTGGGTGAGAGTTAGCTCTGTGCCAGCCAAGGGAAATTCACACAACCAGCATAAATGCCTAATTTATGTACCGGTGCCCAAAAGTGTTATCCAGAGTGGCCCAAAGCAGCTGCTGCCTTAGGTTGGAGGCAGATCAGAGCAGCCCTCCCCCCCTGCCATGGGCATGCTCTACTCAGCCAGGCTTCCCATTACATGCCTGATGGGCTCATCCTGCTCCTGACATGTGGCTGAAGCAGCCCAACAGCATGAGAAGCATGGGGTGCAGACAGGAGGGTTAGCACCTTGACCTGAGCATGGGTGCCTATGTAGCAAGAGCCATCTCTAGCTTTTTCCCCATGAGAGAAAGAGATGGGGAAAATGACAGCATTCATCCTCCTGCTCCTGCCCATCCCTGCCCCTCGAATGCCCTCTCGCTCTTGCATAAACCCTCCCCCTGTGCCACAGTGGTACAAGCTCCTGCTTTGCCAGGGGCAATGGGAGGCACCTAAGTCAGTGCCTAATGTGATTTTTCACCTGGCCATTGAGGACCATGGTGAGATGCAGACTTGTCCAGTACGCATCACCTGATCCTTTAGCATATTCTGTACCCATGTCTGCGCTGAATATCTTTAGCAACTTGCTTGGTGAAACTCTGTACTGGATACGTGAGTAGGAAACCATTTCCAAAGACAAAAGCTGCAGGTTAAAAAACAACCAAAACTGTACCAGAGTGGTATTTTCTCTTGAAAACAATTCTTTATCTTGGCTTCAAGATGGTGAAATGTTTCACAAATATCTCACTTGTGATTTTTCAATTCCTCTTCAAATTTCCCCATGGACACATAGTCCATATGGTGAGTTCAAGTCTGCGAGGGATGCACTTGTTCTCAACAACCCCATATCCTTCTCCCCTCAAGCTCAGTCCTGGGCCTGGCAGAGCAACTCTCACAGTGAAGAAATATTTGACATGGATTAAATATTGTATTAACATGTTTAAACAGTACTTTGGTTTGTCCAGGCTGTCACCATGCTTTTGACATGAATTAACTCCAAGAGGTTTGGACCCAGCTTGCAGTCCCAGTTCCAGTCTGTTCCTGCAGGTCTGGGTACCAGCTCTCCTGTGCCCTTTGGTAGGGCAGCACAGGGCCTTCAGGGAAGAGACATACGGGTGACATGCCTGGACTGAAGATGTGCCCACAGCCCTGGGTGGGGAATAGTACTGCTGGCATCCCACAGCCCTGCCCAGTGCTCGCACTGGCCTCTGGTGCTTCTGCAAAGAGCATCATCTTTAACTTGCTCAGTCACCCTTCCCTCAATTACCACCATCAGGAAGACTCATCTGCAGATAAAGAGGGAAGAGTTAGTGCCACTAACTGCGAGGCACAGCACTTACCTGCCTTTCCTAACACAAGGAAAGAAGAAAGTGGTCTTTGGACTTAATCGATGAGATTTTATAAAATAAAATCCTATTGGAGTTGCACTTGAGTGAGGACAGCGAGTTTCCCCTGTACAGATTAATCCACTTCCACACTTTCTACTCAGCGTGGAGTAGTTTTATTTCTTACATACACAATTCAGAGGCATACTGGAAGGGCAAAACCCACATTCCATGCTCAGACATCCAGCAAACAGTTAATAAAACCTAGTATGGTTCAGAGTTTATGCGAAGTAAGAGCAAAGTCTGACCTGTTTCCAATAGCTACAAAATTACTCTGGGGAAGATAAAGGCGTGATTCCTTTAAAACGCAGCTATTTTCTGTCCAGGGAACCTAAGCTTCAGGCCTTCCTATCACACATCTTCAGAGAAAGCAACAGCCATCCCACACACTCCTCTGCTGCGGATTGCTCAGCACTTTGTTCCACAGCAATCTCTAGGAGAAACTCAACCCTCCTGTTAAATGCTGGGGGCTCAAATGATTAATTCTGTAGAACAGATCTCTAAAGCACATCAGAAATTGGAGCTCATTCCTAACAGCCTATCAGCATTCAGCCTATTACAGGTGCAAGCAAAACAGCAGCTTTGAGGGAGTAAAGAAGACCTACTATAATCAGAATTCTTACAGACACTTTTATATTTTCATGTTTAATAGAGGGGTTTTTTGTCTCCTACAAAGTTTTCCACTAAGGGCTTTCCAAGCATTGTGTAAAGGCAGGTAATGATTTACATCATTAACACTCCCATTTTACAAACAGGAAATGGAAGCCTCCGAAGAAAATCATATGAGTAGCTTAATACAGAAAATCCCAGCCCCCCCAAAAAAGAAACAGAATCAAAGCCTCCTGGCAAAAGTCCCCTTTCCAACTACCTCTATTTAGTTGCTACGCAGCTTTTTTTTTGCCTTTTTTTTTTTTTCCCAAAAATAACCTAACCAGTCAAATGAGAGAACAGCAAGGAAATTGCAAGCTTTGACATACTTACTTCTACACTGCTGGCATTAGTACAAAAATAAAGATTTTTATTGACTAGTTTACAAAAATAAATTCTGTTGAGTAACACAGGATCTCATTGGGAGGTTTACTTGACTTTGGAAGATAAAGCCTGTTTGAAACGTCTCTTTAGATCTTGCATGTTGGGAGATTTGGGCCGAGGGATGATGGATGACCGCCTCCTGTCCGTGCTGCCGGCATGCTGTAGTTTGCTGATCTCTTTGCAAAGATACTGGAAGACATCACAGACGCCTTGGGAATCCTCACTGGTGGAGATTTCCAAGAACAGGCTGCCCAGTTCATTTGCCAGCTGTAGTCCCTCTTTTGCCTGTACTTGCCTGGCGTGGAGGAGGTCTGCTTTGTTCCCCACAATAATGATGGGAGTCCTGGCATCGGGGTGCACCTTGCGTATGTGCTGGTAGAGAGGCTGGATGGACTGGTAGCTGCTGTAGTCTGTGATGGAGTAGACCAGCAGGAAGCCCTCTGCCGACTTCACACACCTGGACAGGGAGTCCAGCACCTGCACGCAGTCTTCCTGCACCTGCGGTACAACAGAGAGCACACATTCGGCATTGGCTCACGAAAGCGTAAAGGCTGTATCACAGCACCGTCAAACGGGTCCAAAGGGAAGCCTGAGCTATGTCTCAGGAGACAAAGTCTGGGCATGCAGGAAATTTGGGCTCAAAAGCTGAGCCTTTGGGTGGCAAAGAAGAACCGATAGATCCAAAGTATCTCCGTACCTGGATGCATCCCGGCGTGTCTTGGATCTGTACGGCAACGTGGTCCCCGTCCAGATGGACCAGCCGGGAGTAGAGGTTGCCTGGGGAGCAGAGAGCCGTGAGCCGCCGGACGAAGGGGGCCCCGCCGCGCCCAGCCCCGCCAGCCCCCGCCTCACCTGTGTTGGGTTCGTAGTCGCCGATGAAGCGCTTGGTCAGGAACCGCACGATCATGGCTGAAACACAGAGCGCCGCGTTAGGCGGGACGGACGGACGGACGGGCAGGGGAAGGGGAGGGGGAAGGGGAAGGGGACGGGCAGCCCCGCACTCACCGCTCTTGCCGACGCCGCGGGCGCCCAGCACGGCCAGGCGGACCTGGGCGCCGGGCGGCCCCGGGGGGCACTCGGCGATGGGCGCCAGCAGGAAGGGCTGGGACATGCTCGGCAGGCGCATGGGAGAGGCGGCTCGGCGGCCGGAGGGCTCGGACGGCTCCGCTCGGCTCGGCCAGCAGCGCCCGGAGCGGGCGGCCCCGGCGGCTTTTAAAGGCCCCGGCGGCAGCATCGCCCGCGGGGCCGCCCCGCTGCCGCTGCACCGCCCCCCCGGCGGCACCGCCCCGCCGCCCTCCAGCCCCGGCTGTCCCCCCGCAGCCCTCTCCGCACTTGCCCCGCGGGGGCATCCCCTCGCTGCCCACCCGGGTTGTGCCCCTTCCCCTTTCTCCCACCCTCCCTGCTCCCAGGGCTTGGGGTGGCCCCGGCGGGCGCAGGCACCCGGGGGCTGGGGGGGACAGCCTGGGCAGGCCGTGCACCCTGCGGCCCACGTTTGGGGCAAGCACCCTGCTGCGCATCCCCCCACCCGACGCAGGCGGGCAGATGCCAGCACAAGCCTCCCTGGGCTTGAGATGTGCACCTCCACAACCACACCAGCCCCAACTGCAACAGGCTCTGGCTTTATGCACCACCCTCCCTGCAGTGAGGAACTTCAGTCTTGAAAGATCAGGTTTTTTTTCTTTTACCTCAGACTATTTTGTTTCCCATACCTGAACACATCCCTCTACAGCCAGTATTGAAAACACAGCTTGTGGATCAAGCAACAGCCAGCCCTGAAACCTAAGTGGTCTTGACTGGACCCTTCAGGTTTTTGAAGTAGAAAAGTTTCAGAGAAGAAAGGTGCTCCACCACGGGCTGCCCTTAAATGAGCATCAGAACTGCAAGCAGCTGTGTGGATGTTTCAGCCTCCACAAACCATTGCCCTGGCTCCTGCTTCTGCTGTACACTGCTTTGCAAGTGTGTAAGTGTTTAAAAGATAGATAATCCGTTCAGAGGCTGCTTTAATTTTTATCAGGGAGATAGCACACGCCAGCAGGACACAACATGGAAGAGAAGAGTGGATGGTACTCGAAAGGACTGATATAGCACAGAGGGATGGAACCACTGTGAGAGCTGCTGGGCCCTGGATGTGGGGTTGATGCTTAGACCCTGGATGCTCACACACAGGCAGCTGAGTTAAGACAATACTAATATCAGTTAAAGTAGTACCTGCAGAAAAGCATGGTGGAAGAAGTACTGTTGATTATTTGTGTTATTCTAGTGCATAAGAACTCCTATAGTAACACCAGGGCCCCTTTTAACTTCCAAAACCTATTGCCTCTTAAGTTCCTACTTCACTTCCCATCGCGCCAGTGAGCTCTTTTCTTTTGGGAAACAAGATTTCTCTTGTATCACTAAAAGCATTTGATTTCCAGAGGTTCCTGCTATTGTCATCTGCTTCTATTGTCAGGGGATCACTTGTCTTTGGCCTCACAGTGCCAGCAGCAGCTATTTTTATACATTTCTTTACAAAAGAGCGATCAGAGCACATTCAGTGTGCCTCTGAAAGAACGCTACCGAAACAAGTCCGTTCCAGGCAGATGATTGCCAGGCACTGAGCTGTGAAAGCAGAATTAACCAACCGCCCTTCTCAAACCTTGAGGAGCTGCCCGTTTCTGGGCACCTGTACAACTCAAGCTGCCTTGCCTGCTGCTGGGAGCACCCCCAAAGGGAAAATGGGGATGGTCAGGCAGAGAGAGAACGTTGCCCAAGCCCAGGCAGGACACGCTGTGAAGGAATTAATGTCCAGGGTGTGATGGACTATGTCGCCATCAATGCCTATCCAGGTGCAACAGGAGCAGCTCAGTAATTGAAGCAGTTGGGGCTCAGATTAGCTGTCCCCATCCTACAGACTAAGCACCCCTGGGATGTGTGGGCCTCAAAATTATTCCAAGGGGCCCTTCTCAGCTCTGCAGGCCCCACTTGGAAGCACCGGGCTATACTTTTTCACCCACCCCCTGCAGATGGCCTATGCCACTATCCCTATGGTCCATCACTATCCCCATTCCCACAGCAACACTGCTCAGTGCCAGGTATGCCACACTGCTGCCTGACACATCTCCCTATTCCAAGCTCTGGCAATGTTTAACAGCAGTACTTTTGGCGGGGAGAGTAGGTGGCTTATTCCTGTGACGGTGGCATGGAGGACATCCTGAGAGCCTCTGAAGCCTGGTCTTTTTGTATTTTTCTGGGTAGGTGCTGCTGGTGGGAGCAATGTTCCTACCCCATGCCTTAGCAAGGATGGTTATGACCATGTAAATCCCAGCAGCTGTAACTTGATTCTTACACAGACCTAAGTAGTGCATCCATTGAAACAGATGCATGGACACAAAAAACTCATAACCTGTCTTCCACACCACCAGCCTCAGCGTTGCAGGGACAGCTGGCACCTTCTTCCCATGCAAGGAGAAGACCATTTGCAGCAACAGGGTGCCCCTGCACTGTGGGAGACATTACCCGCACCCCAGCCAGGAGGTCCCAGCCAAGGGTGGGCCCAGTTTAACCCTGTCTTTTTCACAAGACAGCCTGAACTACAGGAACCCACGGTGCCTTGCAGCCTCCGCAAGGACAGGGTGAGCCTGTCCCACCTCTGCTGGGACAGGGAAGGCCACTCTCTCTGGCAGGTGTGTGCACAGCTCTTGGCATCCCCTAGATGTCAGCCCTCACTGACACTCCAGCACAGCACCTGGGATGCCAGCCATCTTTTTGATCCTGAGGGCCACAAACATGCTGAGTCCAGGATTGCACTGAGGACAAAGAAAAGAACATCAAGACTGTTTACTCCATCCAATACATACAACGGGAAGATTATAAAATTCCTTGCCTCACTCAGGTGTGCACCGTTCACCTGCTTCCTCCCCGGGTCCTGAGCCTGAAGCCTCTGCACTGACATGATTCCTCCTCCTCCTTCCCAATCCCTTCTGCCCTTTTACTGACCTTCCCTGCCTAACACTGCCTACACAGTCCTCAGGAAACCTCAAATCCTGGTGTTGCCAGTATGCTAAAAAAGATGAAGCCAACAGCTCAGAAGGCAGCTTCCTTGGTGCTTCTCTAGGAGACAACAGGAGATTTTGCCAGGGCTTTTGGCAGGGAACCGGCAGTAAAGATTTGTGGCAATAAAGGAGCCTCAGAACAGGACTGCAGAGAACTGGTTACAGCTTATGGGTTTAGTGTGTCAAACCCCTTCCAGGGCAAGTCAAAACTTGTGACTCTAAACCCTGTAAGGAACATGCTTCATGTTTCAGCTCAGGACTGGAGATGTCCTGACAGGCAGTTCTTCAGCTTTTCCCAATTCACAGATCTCCCTCTTTCGTCAGGATTGTGCAAAAACAGGGCAGCTGAACACACAGGAAGCACACTTCAGCAGCAGGTACTGATGCTGATCTTCAGCAGCAGATCTGTTAAGTGTCTGGGCTGTGCTTCTGCAAACCTCTGATGAGCATGAAAACCCCCACTGCACCGAGTGCAGCGAACAGACAGGTTACACCTTGGTTTATCTGTCCTGTTTCCAAAATTAAAAACCAAAAAAAAAAGGTTATTCTCTTCCTGTACAAACCCAGCTTCATTTTCAGTCATTTCTGGGAATCCTGACCAAGGAAAGCATTTCCTCCCTCTCTTCCCAGCCCACACAGGGCTTCCAAATGTGCATTTAGGACCAACTACCGTTGGCATAGTAACCTTAAAAACACTTTTACTAAATAAATTGGAAAGTGTTGCAATGCAGTGTCTCGGGGAGCACAGCTCTTAAACAAGACCACTGTAATGCTGTCCAGTCTTATTATTCCAAATTGTTGAAAATAAGTTCAAAAGTTTAGAACTATGTCCCACTTATGATGCTAATCATTTCATCATGCTGCTACAGCTAATCCACCGTGATTTTGAGAAATGAGTACAAACCAAACACAGAACCAAAACAGCTTAGACATGCATGTATGAGAAGCAAATTTAAAATGCCACCACCAAAGTTTGTATCCAATAGCCTCCCACTTAATTCCTACAAAGCCTACTGGAAAATGATGCTTATCTTGGGAGGCAAATGCCAATTTTAAATGGCTGTGGAAACTCACAAGCCAAAGAGGCTGATAAAGTACACAAATCTCGCTGCTCCAAGAAAAGCCCCTTGACCATAAAAGCCAAATGCATAAGGTGCAACAGTGAGGGCTTCAGGATAAGGTGCTGCACTCCACGTCCAATACCTCCAGTGTCAAAACTACAGCACTACTGTCATGGATCAGTCTGCTAAGGGGGAAGCCCCTCCAAGTCACTTCCAAAGTCATTCCATCTATACAGCCTGCTGCATCTTCTGAGATGGGAGCTTGGAGAACCTCAAACATCGCAATCTGCTCGTTGGAACTTTGAAACTCCAGCACCTAAAGCCCGTCACCCTTAAAATACCAGCCCAAGCCAGACTCTGGATTCAAGGTCCGAAACCCATGAGAATGGGAACACCCACGATTTGAGTTAGGTAAAAAGCAAACCTCATCATCTCTCAGTTTTTTACTCCCACACTAAAAAGCTGCCCTGCAATTCAATGTTCAGTAACTTTCAACAGTCAACACCTACAAAGAGCTTGAGGTCACTTGCTTCTCTAGTATTTTTCTCTCTCTACATGTAGACATTAGTTTCATATCACTTACTGAAGGTAGCTGAGCAATGCCTGACATGACAATACAAGGTAAAATATTATTTACCTGTAACTACCACACAATTAAGCTTGAGATTGTGCGTTTTCAAGGCTAACCAAGCAGGTTACCTTCAGCAGCCTCTAGCAAGCTTCAGGCTGTTCCAAACAAAGCTCACTAAACCAGCACTGGTTAGTGAACAGTCAGCGGATGATCTTCTTCCATGTAAGAAACCGTACAGGTAGCACTGGGCATTTTGTGAGAGATCAGTAAATCTGGGATGAGAGAAATTCATTACAACATTTAACAGGCATGCAATAAACATATAAAATCCAAGTGTTTAGCTATGCCAGTCAATTAAAATGTTAAAAATCAAAATACAAAGGCTGGCAGTTTTGGAATTAAAACCTTGTTTTAAACTACTACTATTTTATAAGAATGCTTATTGCCATGGGGATGTTCTAAACATTGTTTTGCAGGTTACAACGATGGAACACCAAAAATCTGCCCACAGGCATTTCTCTAGAGGTTGTTTTCAAAAATGGTTTCAACAACTCCTTGGTATTCATGAGGCCCCTTAGCCAAAACCTTGTATCAATGAAATCTGAAGCCTATTACCCCTTTTCCTACAAAAAAAATCAAGCCTTCAAGCAACACTGAACAGTTCTTGGTACAAGTTCTTAGTTTGCTAGTGAAATATTCCATGTTCCCTCACATTATCTCATGATCATTACTAAGCACTAGCAAATTTCAGTGTTCCTAGCATTTATAATCTATGTAAATGACTAAACTCGTCAGCAAAAGCTGCAGATGATTTAAATGACTAAGCATCACGGTAAATGCAAGCTAAATAAATAAACTTCAATAAAAGGTTTCTAAACCATCTCTTCAAACAAAAAAAAAAAAACCCAAACCCAAGTAAATTAATCAGCCACAATCACATACACTTGTCCAAAACCAGATCTTTAATTTATTTTTTTAAACGTGCATTATGCCATGAATTCATAGGGAATTGGCTCCAACAGCTCTGGATCCTTGCCATTAGTTCTCACAAAGTGTGCTTCTCTTGGTGGAGCAGGCTGTAAACAGAAAAATAAAAAACGAAAACTTATGGCACTCAAAAACCTTTCAGAAAATAGCATTTTGGCAACCATTTAGCACCTTATTATATAAACATTACAGCAATTTTACCATTCCTAGTCTCATAAATTTGACTGAAGAAGTATCAGGAAGAAAACGATCTGCTAGAAAGTGTGCCTGACTCTTGCTGCTGAATTAAAAAACCTATGCTTTACTCTCTGCAGCTCACCAACTCAATGAACATGGAGTGATGTATCCTGCAGTTCCAGAAGCAATAGCCATTATCTCTTCTCTGAAGTCTGCTTATTAATGCTTTCCTTCAAAGGTTACAATAGAACCTGCTGCAACTAAAAATTCAACTAAACCAAAGACTCTACTGACCCAAAAACCATCCAGAGCTGCAGCTGCTGCAGATTAGCAACAGAACAGGAAGCATCCAACTCTTTGTTCACAGCTACAACTACAATTTTCATCTGGCACAGAACAGTTTTGCTCAGGCACCACACATCCCAGATGCCAACGCACTGCACGCGGCCACTACTCCAAGAATTAAGTAATCTCCTGAAGAAGGATTGTGACCCCAACAGAAACATTACCTGACGTTTCAGTTGAACCCAAATGCCTTTTTCTTTTGCTTCCTTTTTCTTCCTTTCATTTTCCTTCACACGCTGCAGAAAGCTGTCTCTGCTCTTGGAATGTTTAATATGCTCTATACGCACATTAATTCTCTTGGCCAGAATCTTGCCCCTAAGAAAGGGAGTCAGTTTTTAATCTGGACTTGAAAAAGGTCACTTTAAATCAAGACCTACAGCCCTTACAAAAGTAACTCTATAAGCTCAATTACAGGCAATTTTTCTTTAAAGGGCAATACCTCAACACACAGCTGCAGATGCACATCAGATATAACTTACACATAACTAAAACCTTATTAATGTATAAAAGTGTAATATGTAACAATGTGCTGACAATTTCAAATTAGAATTGTGGAGAATACATAATTTTAGCCTCTTAGCATACAAATAAGTCATTTTATTATCAATGCACAGCAGCCCAGCTCCTGGAACAAAAAAACCAACCTGTCCTTTTTTGGCTAAACTGTACAAAAACCAGCTGGATACAGCTACAGACTAGTATTTATAAAGGGCTTCAGTACCAGCACACTGGCTGAAAACCCCTGCTAAGTAATGTGACTTCAGGTGCTGGTAAGAAAAAAACTGTTTCCTCTGACAGGATCCAAGTCAAATGAGCATCATTTGCTTGGGTTATAAAAAGGAAATACACTTTACCCACCTTGAATGACCAATCAAGACAATAACTGTCTAACTGGCAAAGTGAAAGGAGGGTGCAATTACAGATCAACTTTCTCAAATACCAAGTTTCAATACATGGAATTTCATTACTTACTTAACCTGCTTGTTAACAATAATGCCCACAGCATGCTGAGTAACATTATACACCCTTCCAGTCTTGCCATGGTAACACTTGTGGGGCATGCCTTTTTGAACAGTACCCATACCCTGTTAAGAAGCAAAAGAAGGGGAAAAAAAGGGTAGCATCAAGGATTTTTCTTTCAGAAGTAATTTAAAGTATACATTTCAAATTATGTGAGATTCATTTTAAAATATTCCCGATTTATCCTGAAGCTGGAATTTATAACCATGCATTTTGCATCTGAAAACTACCAAATTTGCTGTGTCAGTTCTGGTTGCTTTCAGTGTCGGTGAAATGACTGATCACTTTGCTTACAGAAAGAGCAAGCAATCACAAGAGACATTCATCATCAAGCTCCAGTGCGTCAGGAATTGTCAATTCTGAACAGTACATTCTCCAGGAGTCAAACAACAAACAAGGAAATTACACACCACCTTCTGTGTGACTGTTACAAGAATGTGACGTTACGAATTAAACCAAAGGATTCAATGAAGTAGGAATCCTTGGTGAAAGGCTTTCACATTCACTACAACTCAGTTATCAAAGTACAGTTGACTTTGAAAGACAAGTACTAAAAAATACCAAGTGACAGGAAATGCTACCTCACTTTCCTCCTCTGTATTAATATATATGATGGATGCTGACATGTATTTCTTGATTTCTAGTTTTAATATAGCTTTGCAGTCACATAACTACGAACTGCCCCACCATAAATTATGGCTCATTTGAAGAGCAGGCTTAAGTCAGGCAAAACAGAACATCTACTAAAATGGCAGCTGAGGTTCCTATGAAAGTAGTGCCAGTAGCCAACTCAAACATCAGCTATGGCATATTTCACTCCCATTTTTCAGCTGAACACACCATAACAAAGCACAGCCACAGGATATACATCTACAAAACCTCACATACACCAGCACATGACACTGAAGTGCTACTACTGGTCAGGAAGCACCGCCACTCCAATATTGCTCTGAAAGTGAGCAGCGGGCACTTGTGTTGATACACATGACTCAAATCACAAAAGAGTCCACCCCAAGGAACAGGAGAGTGCACAGGACCAAACTGCTTTAGCTTTTAGTTACACAGCACTGCAGAAAGTACCTTGATATCAACTATGTCACCCTTCTTGTAGATCCGCATATAGGTAGCCAGAGGGACAACTCCTGTTAAGAGATACAAATTTGGATACTTAGGAAGCCCAGAATTTCACACACACATAAAAAAGGATGGGGGAGACAGATCATGCATTTGATACAATTTTCCTAAATACCTCAAAAATCAAACTACTTTTTTAAAAGCAGTAATTACACACTTCACACACTTCAAATTTTTAAAATACTCAGCTAAAGAAAAATTAGATTTGTGCTCCTAATGCCAAAGTTGAAGAAACATTAAACTATTTAATGTATCAATACAAATGCAACTGCTTATTGATCAGAGGAAAAAGCCCTCTGTTTTAAGTAACTGCTGAAATATTTTCCTCACTTTCATATTAATTTTCAAGCATTGACAGAATCAGCACGGTGACTACTGTCAAGCAATCAGAACACCAATGCATTTGCAGTTAAGAGCTCAGCGTACATCTGCGTACGGCCCCACAGTTTCTAGCCCAAGTTGTCAGAAATCCTTTGGCACGAGCCCTTGTTTCACAGTCCATCCTCAGGGACTGCAGATGTCCATCAGGTCAGTAAATCAATGCAGAACTCAATGCAACGTTAGTACTGTAAGGGATACTCACCATGCTTGCGGAACGGCCTCGAGAACATGTAACGCGTCCCCCTCCTCTTTCCCTTTGTGTTCGTCATTTTGGCTGATTACTGCAAAAATGAACGCAAACTATTCAGAACTAGTAGGTCACTCACCACAAAGCTGATGGAATTTTCAGGTATTTCAGATTAATGGAGTCTTTAAACCTATTCAGAATGACACTGCTTCAATTCAAGCAATGGTATTCACTGAGGCATCCAAAGAAATCAGTGCTTATAGGACCACAGGTTAACTCAGGTTAGAATGGATGCCAGCAAGGCACTCAGTAAAACCCCTGCTTACAGCAAGGCCTACCATGAGATCAAACCAGGCTACTCAAGAGCTTTGTCTGCTCAGGTCTCGAAACCGTTCAAGGACCAAAGAATATTCAGCAGTGGAAGGGACCCACAAGGATCACCAAGACCAACTCTTGGCCCTGTGCAGAACACCTGAAGACTCACAGCATGCACCTGAGAGCAGTGTTCAGAAAATTCTGTAACTGCCAGGATGGTGCTGTGACCACTTCCCGGGGGAGCCTGTCCCAGTGCCCAACCACCCTCTGGGTGAAGAACTTTGTCCTAACACCCAAACTAAACCTCCCCTAACACATTTTAATGGCACTTCCTCGGGTCCTGTCACTGGTCGCCACAAAGATCAGTGCCTGCCCCTCCACTTTCACTCACGCAAAAAGTGTAGCGATGAGGTCTCCCAAGAGACCTCAGCTGCTCTTTGCATGGCTTTCGCTCTAGACCCTACTGCACAAACAGGCTCCCTAGGCAGCCTGCTTGGAGACCTGGCTGTTCCCATTAACATTATTCCCCCTATATCCAGTCTGAGCTTCTCCGTCTGACTTCAGCTGGTTGTTTCACGCCCCTTCCACATGCCCTTGCCAGGCACCACGATACATCCTCTAGACCGTGGCGCTGAGGTGTCCCCCGATGATACCTCTGCCCCGTTCCCTCAGCCTCTCCTTAAAAGACATCCATAAGGCAGGATCTCTACCACCACATTTATCGGCCACTATTACACCTGACACAAGGCTCTCATATTCCGCAGGCCTACGGGGCCACGCCGGGGGCCCCAAGGAGCCCCCCCTGCCGCCTTCCCAGCCCCGACATGCCGCCGGCGGCCGCGGGGTGACCGGGCCCACCGCCACGTGCTGCAGCCCTGCTGCTCCGCACCTGCAGCCGCCGCGGGCCTCGGCGGCCCCTTCCTCGCTCCCCCGCTCAGCAACCTCCCTCCTGCCCGGCCCCCCGCAACCCGCCCGGCCCGGCCACCCGCAACCCGCCCGGCCCGGCCACCCGCAACGCGCGGCCTCCTCGCTCCCCCACTCCCTGCCGTAGGAAGGCCGTGGTGCTCCCATCGGAGCCGGCGGCCCCCCGCCCGCCCCTGCCGGCAGTATGACCCCTCCGGCCGCGTCCCCCCTCCGTGTCCCCGTCCCCCCGTGTTCCCACCGCGTCCCCCCGGAGCGGCGGAGGGGGAGCGGGCGCTCACCGTGCGTGCGCACAAAATGGCGCCCGGCTGCAAAGGAAAGGGGGCGGCGCCGCGCCCGCCCTTAACAGCGGGGCCTTCGCGGGGCTGCCCGTGCCGCGCCTGACAGGAAGTGCTGCGGCGACGCCCGCCCTCCCAAGGGAAGGGAATGTCCCGAGGGGCAGCGGGCCCCGGGATGCTGATCCCGAAATGCAGCAGCGGCACAAGTCTGACCCTTTGGCTAAAGCAGACACAAACTCCGGGCGGTTCACGGCTATGCGTGTGTTTTCATGGCAATGGGCAGAAACCGATGCACAGGAAGTTCCAGCTGAACACGAGGAAGAACTTCCTTACTGTGCAGTGACCACACACTGGAAAAGATTGTCCAGAGAGGCTGTGGAGCCTCCCTCACTGGAGATATTGAAGAAGTGTCTGGGCACAACCCTGTGCTATGCGCTCTGGGATGGCCCTGCCTGAGCAGGGAGGTGGGACCAGAGGAGCCCCTGTGGTCCCTTCCAGCCTGACGCATCCTGTGACTCTGAGATGGGGGTGGGAGAGGTTTGGCGGCGGGGAACAGGAAAGACGAGCCAGGTGTCTGTCAGGGATCCCGAGGAGCGAGTCCTGCGGCGAGCAGCTGGCCCGCCATCCATAAGGAGTTAAGTTTGGAAATGTAAAACAAGCAGCCAGTAGGGTGTTTTACGACATGGAAGTAGTGCACCAACATTTAAATTCGCGGCAGTGTGAGCCTACTGCCGCTGCTGCGTCAGGCACGGCTGCCCGACCGGAGATCCCGGATTCCCGGGCAGGGAAGCGGACTGGGAGAACCATGCCAACACCAGAGGCGAAGAGGCTGTGCAGGTTTGGGGTTTCTTAGTATTGTAATGAGGTTTCTTCGTATTATGATGCCATAATCTCCAATTTGTGTGGCAGAGATTTCCACCAGATAAATAAAGCCCGGATTCTCCACAAGGAGCCCTTATAGTGCCACAGGTTGCATCGGCTGCGAGGCGCCTGAGAACGAAGGGAATGGGGAGCAGGTTCCCGAGCTGGCAGAGTGGCTCAGTGTTTGTGCATCTCCAGTACCGGAGCAGACAGGAATCACCATGGGAAGCTGATAGTGAGTCGAGAGGGCCTCCTTCCACCAAGCTAAACATGCAGGGACGGTTCAAAACTTGTCTCAGCAAGGAGTTGCCCTACTGCAGAAATTTTTGTTTTGAATGAACGAAGCACTTATTTAATTTAGGGGAGGGATGATTACTTAAAGCAGCGTATAAAAACATACTTGATCCTCCGACTAGCTTCACAGTTGTACTAATGTTGTCTTGCAAAACTCAAGCCCTTTCAATCATCACTTTAAAGCAAGTTTAGTATTTATGAATCGCAAGAATGGATATGGAGGATTAAATACACTATCAGGTTCTGCTTGCAGAGCTACCTGGCAGGACATGTTCTGACAGACAGGCCCTGTCTCCACATGAAATCTTTTGGAGTAAAGTGTTATATTTAGGAAAATGTGTCTGTACTCCATCCTGTCACCATGAAAAATCTAGAATTTACAACGCCTGATATCTATGCAGAGAAAAATCTATATAATTTAATGTGCATTCAGCTTAGATACCATGAAACTTTTCCAAGCGTGAGGATCGTTACAAGTCTGAACAGCTCTTAGGTAGGGAAGTGCATTGGCAACAGATTTCAGGGAGGGTATCAAATGAAGTAAAGACAGGAAGCCAAATCCTAAAAGGCATTATTGGATAAAGGAAGCTAGGCATTTACAGTGAGTGAGCTGAATGCCTTAATCTTACCAGTGATTTACATGGAGGGCAAATCTCCACATCAGCCTGGAAGGAATGGGGAAGAAACACCATGTGTTAAAACCCATGTCCACATACAGAACACGTATGGAAACATGTACGGAAAGTGTCATTCATAAGGGAGTGGTAACTGTGAACTTACTTGAACTCTGCTCTATTTGTGGCCAAGTAACACATTCAGAAATTGCTACATATTTTTTCCTGAATAAATCACATGGCAGGTTGATTCAAAATTTCAGTAATGTTTTTATTCATAAATTTACCTTGATTAGCACATTCCCAGGATCCTTCTTTAGCTCCACATTTCAAAGAAGCAATCGTGTTTCACAGTTTGTCTCCATTGAATCATTCCCTAGGCATGCTGAGTCTGATGCAGAAGTCCACATGTCCATCCTACCTACCAACATTTGGTACATGGTTTTCCAAAACTGAGACCTGATGAGCAGTTAAAAGATTGCAGAGCCTTTGCATGTTGCTCACAAAAGGATTTCTTAATAATGGCTGCCTCCAGCAGATAAAGGTGCACAATTTGTGGGGTGAGTTCTGGTTTGGAAACTGGAGCTAAAAGCCAAGCAGATGTGGGGGAGACCTGCAGCTCCACATTCCAGACTGCATGTCCCTTACTGCCCTGCCCTGTCCTCTCAATAACCCAGCCTAAACTGCTCTTCCCTGATCAAACTGCAAGTTGTAGGATCAAGACTCCAATTTCTCCTAGGCTGTAGGGCAAGCACCATATCTGGTTCTGCTCCAGAAACACCAGGTACTCAAGATGGGTGAACACAAGCAATGCACAGCTTAACACAAAGATCCAAAACACCATGATGGTCCCAGACTGGTGCTCCACCCATTGATGTACTCTGGAAATCTTTCTACACCATGGTAGGCTGTTTCCTTCCCACTTTCCCTGGCTTGGAGGTAAAGCAAGACAGGGAAAACAGCTTCAGTGGGAGCCAATTCAAAAGTGCAGGGGAAGGGAGCTTGAAAGGGAGGGCTCATTAGAAGTCAGAGGAGTGGAGAGTAGATAAACATCACTTTGTTTTTCAGAGTGGAAAGTACCAGGCCAAACCCCAACTGTTTTTCATCCCCAAGCTCCCACAGTCAGGATCCTGGTATCTTCTCTGGGAGAGCCCTGTTTTGTTTCTGACATTTCTCTGCAGCATCTGTCTGGATGATGGCTCTCTGTAAAGAATAAATGTGCTGTGATGATTCTGCACATGGGGTTGCCAGGAATCCTTCACTGAAATTTTAATGCACAGTGGGATCTGGCTTGCTCCTACGCTCAGCAGACCAAGTGATACACACAGAGATGTTGAGTGTGACATTCCATTTGTGTTGGGTTATTCAGCAGGGGTGTGGAAGGAATTTAAATTAATGAGAACTTGTAAAGGGCTTTGAGGTGAAAAATGAAAAATATTCCCCTTCAGTAGGGTGTAGGTCTCCTGTATCTCACATAATGCATTCATTACATGAAAAGAAAAAAAGATAGCTGATTAGGACTGGAGCAAAATTTTAACAGAAATAACTGAGAATAGGTGTTAAAGAGGATTAAAATTTTCAGTTCCTTTTGTGATAACATTGCAAAACCAAGAGCCTAAATTGAAAGTCAAGATTGCGAAGTTAATTGGTTACCCCATCCACAGCATCTACACGGCGCTTTTGATCGAAAAGTTACTGACCAAAGTAATCTGTGTCACCTCCTCAGTTGACCCAGTTATTCCATTGTTCATTCTTTCCAAAAGGATCATGTTATATGGTGTTTCAGAGTCATGCTCCTGTCCCCTTTTATAGTCTCTTCAGCTCCCCCGTGATTTTAGCCCTACCAACCGACCTTTTTATTTCTGTAGTTAGTTCATCTCTTTATCCACAAAACCCCTTCTGTAAATACAAGCCTGAGCCTAGTTCCAGGGGAGTTAAAATCAATCAAACTAGTGTCTAAGCAACCAGTCACCTTCTAAAAATGACATTGTAGACAAACTTCTTCAAAGGGCTCACTGTGGAATTGCAGAAGTGCCAGTACAGGTGGCCGTCTTGAGCTGCATTGCCAATGAGGCGTATCATGGGGAAAGGAATGGGAAAAATGACAGCCTGCCTTTGGGAGAAATGAAAAGACAAAAACTCTATAGACCAAGAATTGTGATGGGGCTCAGCATGTCACACATAGGTGGAAGTTTTCATTACAGTTATGGTACTTATTGATTCGTTGCCAGTGCAAAGTGTTCCTTGATGCAGATGGATTGATGCTGGACTGAAACAAATGGCCTTTTTTCCATCATTATCTAGACTGCAACATGAAATCTGAAATACTGAACAAATTCTGTCATTCAACTGCTTGTTTGATTAACATGGCGTTCTACTTTGTATGTCAGTGAATACTGCACTACTGCCCCTACAGAAATCATCAGGAACTTCCAAGGAAGCTGTTTTGTAACTGTGACCATCTTCTTACAAATACCAAATAATACAAGACATTTATCAAACTTCAGATTTATCAGACTTCATTTCAAAAGCAAGTAAGGTCCCTTTCTTCCCTTACTAACAGAGCAACTTCTCAATCAACTGGTTTTATTATTCAATGTATCCATTATTCAGTTATTCAACTGGTATCACCATTCAATGTTTTCTCAAACTTCTTGTGTTACCACATTTTTGTCTCTGTGTAACCTCTAAGAGTCCAAACCAGTTACCCAGGAACAAGCAACTCCTTACATTGTCACCGTCAGCTTCACTGCACATTTACTTGTTTTGGCTAAAGGTGTTTAGCCACTCCTACACTGATACAGCTGATAATTACAGATAATTCTGTTCCTTTGTCATGAAGGAACTCAGCTGCTGCCAGTAGTAAATCTGCATAATGTGGGGATTTTTGTGGGGATTTTCTTTTGATAATGTACTGAATGTATGTATAGTATTAATATTCAAATATATTATTAAAAATCTGATCTTTCACATTCCAAACTTGAGCCCTTTGCTAGCCCTCTTGGGAGTTACTAACTACAGTTTAAGAAGTGGCTAAATGATTAGCATGCTATTTTCTCTTCGTTTATGTCTGATCTTATGCATACTTCTAGCTGGAAGAACAATGATGCTTGCCCTTTTTCTGTAATTGTTTGCACAGAATATCTCCTTTACACTTTCATTTTACCAAGCTAAATACTCCATGCTCTTGAAGCCTCCACACACTTAGAAGGCTCTGTGCATTTGCCCCTATTCCCACACACCTCTCTTGATTATCAGTGTTCCAATTTATACACACCAGTCCCTGTTAACTTGCTTACTGTGCACCCATTACTTCTGAGATACTTTCTGCTACTACTGAAGATGATCACAATCATCAACAAAAAAAGGTGCTATAGTTTAAAAAGGTCTGATGGATGTAATAGCACAAAGTAAAAACGTGTAATCATTTCCTATTTTATAAATACTCTATGGCATTCTATTAGCATATTGGCATCTGAACTAGCCATTTGCATTTCTCATTAATTGTTCTGATCACAGCTATTAACATAATTGTTTTTAATTACTTAGAAAATGGCAAAGAACCTTGCTGGAAGGAAAGGGCTATATAAAATACTGCTAGTTTCATTTCAGGTAAAGGAATGTTTTCTACTTAGTGTTAGCTGAACTCCAGTAAGCACAAATTTAAATTTATCTTCCAGCTATGCCAGATTAAATTTGTTTTTCTGTATGAATGCCTAAAGACAAGTAGAATGTTTACAATTTTAATAGTGCTACAAAATGCTATTTTTAATAATGCATGAAGTAACCAGAGTTTTTGCAAACTCATGGTAACAATCTTTCAGTAAACATTATTGTCTTGACTCTAGTTCTAAATACCTTCTGGATGCCAAAAGAAAATCCTATCCTGCTTTCATAGCATCTTCTTGAAAGAAAGGAAGGAAGGATCACATCCAGAAACTACAGGAGTAAAAAGCACACTGTTATCTGCATTAGAGCACTTCACATGTGTTTATAATTCCACTTACTTATTCTTTCCTAGGTGCTTTAGCAGAGTTTGAATCTGTGGTCAGAAAATATTAGCCTTCACTGAGTGACTGGCTTTCTGCCTCCTTTCCAAAATGGGAAATGGTCTGTAGCTTCTGCAGTCTTACACGTACCAGTACTTTAAATGATGAACCTGAGACAGAGCCCTTGACATCACAAGGTACAAATTCCTTCAAACAGTTGTATTTTTAAAAAGTACATGTGCTTTTATTTTCACCCTGTTTTGGACATTTTCAGTCCTGCCATCATTTTTCAGCTTTCTAGCTTATTGAGCCATAAACTTGTTATGATAAGGTGAATTTCTCAAGTAATCCTCATCACCTGAAGCCAGGAACTGTGGTTGCAAGGGAGCTATCAAATATCACAAGGCTTGCGATAAAATAATGAGAGTTGGCTACACTCTGACAACCCTTGTCAATGAGACAACAATAGCTGCTCTGAACAAAAACTGCAGCCAGAAAAGAACAAATTAATGGTCAGTCAAGGAGAAGTGAAACAGAGAATTAGCAAAGGACAAACTTGACCAAACTTTGACCAACCGAGGATAAACTGGACCAACTTTCCCATCTGTGCGATAGGGATACTAGCACTATATATGGAGCAGGGTTATTGTTAAGGATCAATTAATTAATATTTGTGAAATGCTGTGGAGTCCTTCATGGAATAAGCAAAATAGCAATGTGAGCTAATTAGCCTATGGGCTGCTCCAAGGTAGCTGCAGCTTATCCAAGGGAGAGAGGCAGCTGAAGGGACAAAACAAGGGAAAAATCCCACAAGGCAAATGGCAATAAGTGCTGCAGGGAGAGAGAAGGAAATGAAATTGCAGGGGAAATGGAAGGAGGAAATGGGACCATACGGGACAAAGAGGTGATGCTTGGATTGCTGCAGTATAAAGACCCAGGGCACAAACTGTATGAAATGGAGCTTTATTAGTTCTGCTGCTCATGTAATAACTTGTGGTTGGTTGGTGGGTGGGTTTGGATTTTTTTCTTTATTTGTTTTTTTTTCCTTTCCTTTCTTTTTTGTTTTGTTTGCTTGTTTGTTTGTGGAGTTTTATTTAGCTTTGCTTTTAGAAAAAAACTAAGTATAACCAGATGGGAGTATTTAACTGACCATCTGCAACTACAGAGGGGAACTGTGGATTCTCCAGGGTATAAATCTTGCAAGAGAAGAAATCAAAATCATTCTACTTCTGTATTGCTGACAAAGAGAGCATTGTTTGAGAACTGATTGCAACAAGGACTTGAACAATAGCTTTAGATCAGCGGAAGGACAAAATATTGCTGTGACATATGTTTCAAATAAAACAAAAGTAATTCACCACCCATTAGTATCATGAAAGACACAGGCTATTAACAGTAAATGCTCTTTAACAAATTTATTATCTCCTCAAAGCAGTTTCCAGTATTTTTTTCTACCTCTTACTGGGTATTTTTTTCTACTGCATATCTATCTCCATGCTGGTTTACATATTCCTCCTTAGCTTCCCTTATATCTTGGTACTGTAGAGAACTGATTAGTGGGGGAGACTGTAACGATACAAACTCTTCACCTGGAGGCTGCCTGTTGTCAGATTGTGCGTCACTGTTGTTATTCCATGACAGCTAATCTTGCTTTTGGGGAACTGCTGCGCAGATCACAAAAATAAAACCTTGCTGACTGCAACGGGAAGCGTTGCTTGGTATTCTGGTAGAGAACACAGAGACTGAGGAAGCATCTTGCACTTCTTACCTCTAATAATGGATTTTCCAAGTTTGTGTTAGACACTGTCACTGACTCACAAAGTTTCAGACTAAGGAGAAACTGGAGTTACTGAAACAATGGCATCTCAAGTGCCTGGGTCAAGGATCAAATCCATAAATTTTAAAAAAGTTTTTGTTATTGAAAGCATTTCATTACAATATTAACCCCTCCTTCTTTTTCAATATACTTGTGGTCCTATTTATCTAAAAGATTCTGTTCAGAACAGTGTAAAAAAGCACACAGTTATTGTTTTTGTGCCTAGCCCACGTCCTTTTACATCCAGATCACCAAGACCCAAGCTATACACACTTCTCTTGCAGAATACTATAACATCTTTCAAAAGAGTTACCATTTTATAAATGGACTCTTTTTCTATTAATTGGAACTTTATTTTCAGTTAGAATTCCACTTTCTTTTAGAAGTCTAAAGACTCAAACAGTGATAACCGTTTAGAAATCTACTATTATTTTCAACACAACTAAATTCTTACATTTTACAGTCCATTGGACATCTCTCTTAACTGATGTATATTTTATATTTGTAGAAATTTTTATTCAGTTTAGTAGCATAACATTTTTTATTTTCCCTTTTAGCTTCTCAGATGCTGGTTATCCTTTGTATAGCAGATTAATTGTTTGCCAGCTATACATATATGGCAAGACGCCCAGTATCAGCTGAGCTGTGAAAATCAAAGTATCAAAATATCTCCATGTGCAAACTCTGCAAGAAACAAATATTGCCCTCTGCTTAAAAAGAAAAAAATAAACCAAACCAAAACCACCAAAACCACAAACCAACAAAACCCCAACAAAACTCAACACCCTTTCCAACACTGAGGAAAGCTTTGATCTTCTAAAATGAATATAAGGGAAAAATCATCATAAGCAAATTTTACCCTGTCAGAGAACTCTTGTCTAATCCATTTTCTTAACAGATTTGGTCTAATAATAATTATTTCTCACACCTCTTTGTAAAATATTATGAGATCTGCTGATAAAAAAATGCTATGAAATAAAATAATATTTATCTATAGTACAATTATACATCATAATTTGTACAGTTTATATACTTTCCTGAGATAATTTATTAATATATTGCTTATGATTACAACTAAGACAACTTATGCTTTTGAACCTATGAATAAAATGCATCACTTGTTTAACTACTTGCTCAGATCCTCCCATATCCAGGTAGTTTAGCACCACCCCTGTCATGGCTCCCAGAGAGCATGTACAACTGTTATGAAAATAGTTGTATTTTATACCCTCAATGTAATTTACAAAAATAATTTACTAATACAGATGTTTCACTATCTGTCAGTTAGTACAAGGTGGTTTGATAACATTATTTTCCAAATATATTTCCTGTTGTCTCTTCAGTTCCCCGGAAGGATCCAATTTCAATTTTCATAGTGTGTTAAGATTCCAGT
Organism: Eulacestoma nigropectus; assembly: GCA_013397775.1. Classification (NCBI taxonomy): domain Eukaryota; kingdom Metazoa; phylum Chordata; class Aves; order Passeriformes; genus Eulacestoma; species Eulacestoma nigropectus. The sequence continues at coordinate 1,284,740 of VZTE01002530.1, forward strand.
TCAGTATAATTTATGCAGCATCAGGTTTTCTTGGAATTATGAGATACTAGTTGGGGAAAATATGTTTTGTGTCTTACTCTCTTATGCCTCATAGCACAAGTCCTGGAACACCCACTGACCACAAAGCAAGGTGCATTTCCATAGCAAGGCTGGTTAATCTATCATGAGAATGGTGGATGACCTTCACCGGGATATGTGTCAATAAAAATACAGATGGTAGATTCAGATGCCTTTCTTGCAAGGACAAAACCGCCTCCCCTCTGCCCCCACTATTCCGTCTGGATCCAGATTTAAGAGTTTCCGGAACAAGGGGAGGTATATAGAATCATAGAACCATTTAGGTTGGAAAGAGACCCTTAAAATCAAGTCCAGGTGTTTACCCAGCATTGCCAAGTCCACACTAACCCATGTCCCTAAGTGCCATATACACAAAGCAACCTGCTCTGGCCTCAGACCTGACTCTGCTATGAGCAGAAGTTTGGACTGGAGACCTCCAGAGGTCCTGTCCAACCTGAATTATCCTATTATAGTATGCTCTTGCAGCCACACTGTACAAGTCCAAGAACAGCTGTGATATGTCTGCATTCAGGTAATGCAGCAATAGTCCGACCAGCTGGTGGTTTGACTGGTTAGCAGAGGGGTAAATAGACTTGCGGGACCAATTCTGTTGTTAAGCAACATTAATGAAAACCTGACATGCCCCAGATTCAGCGAAACCATCTATAGTCACAGATAGATGATACAGGCACAAACACACCTGTACCATGCCTACTCTTCAGTTTCTGAAGCCAAACTACCCACACACCCTAGAGTAAGCTGGGTGCTTGCCAAACCACAAGATTATGAAACAAGGAGAGGCACAGGTTAAGCAGCAGCAGTTTACCCTTGTTATACTTTCTCTTTGCTCCTCTGTGTCTCTGTATATTTGGAATGTAAGTTCTTCAGAAGGTAGAATGGGGTTTAATCTTAGTGTCTCACATATTGACTGAGGACGCGAAGTGCTGTGGTCTCTGCCTGGTATTCTTAGATGTTGTGGTAGTACAAATGCTATGCAATACCAACAACTACATTCTCTGAGAGACTATCTGGTCAAGTAAGGTACCTCTGTAAGAAAAGAATCCATTCTTTAGTGAAGCCCTTGGGAGATACTGTAGGTGCCATTTCTCTTGGCAGCATATTCCAACCATTAATGTCTTCCACTGTTAAAAAATGTGTGCCATTTATAATTAAAATTTGTTTTATTTCAGTTTATAGGTATTTTTCTTGTTATGTCTCTCACTGCGCAAGATTAAAGATCACTGTAGCCACCTTCCAGTCTTTTTGAAAAGCCAAGCAGGTTGTGCTCTTTAAGTCTCTCCATACAAAGAATCTTCTCCTGCCTCAAATAATTTCTCAGCATTCTTTTGACAACAAGGACACCAGAGGCTAGTGCAGTATTACCACAAAAATCTGTTCAGTGCCATATCTAAAGGGAAAATAATGTCTCTTCCTACTTTCCACGTCCTTGGTTCCCTAGTTATATAGGCAAGGATTCCCTTATTTGCTTATACCATAGCATTAGACTGGCCCCTGGCCACTCTAAAGTTCTTTTCAGTCACTGCTCTCCACAACAAAGCTCCTCATCGCTGCAGATGTGACCTGCTCAGTGTATTTTTAAGTAACTCTATTTGAGTATATATTGAAATATACTGTATCTGAATGTATCTGAATTTACCAAACAATGCAGACCTTACGATAACCCCAGACTGAACAGAAAGGCTACTCTTTCTGTCTTGACAGCATATCAGTTTTGCTTTCTCAGTGCTGAAAATACTAATCCCTCTATTTGTTTTTCCCACTGTTAGGATCCTTGCACTCTCCTGCCAGCTTTCCTGAGTAACTTTACCCTTCAGTGCTGCTGTTCAGTGCATCTCATCTACCAGTTTCCTGAACAAACTTGTCTGATCCTCAAAATCAAGGGTCGGTAATCTTCTACTCTCCTTCCTCAGACCGCACAGGATCATGTACTCCACTCCTCAGTCACTACAGCTCAGGCTTTGATAACCAAGGGATCGATTACTACATCCCGTAGTTCTTTCTTGTTAGTGAAGAGCAGATCCAACTGCGAAACACTCCTGGTTAGCTCAGCCACGATCAAGAAGTTATCCTTGATGCCTTCCAGAAATCTCCTTGATTGCTTGCATGCTGATGTGTTATACTTGCAGCAGATATCAGACAGGCTAAAATTACCCCAAAGCCCAGAGTTTGTGATCAAGACACTTCCTTCTTTCTTATTAAAGTTCTCCTCAGCAGATGGGCTGGCCAGTTGCAAAGATGCTCTGGTTGCCTTTTGTCAGGCAGATCTTGTCTCTCCCCAGCAATACAAGACATGACTGATACCTTTTCTCAGACCAGGTCAGTTACCATGCTGATGTTTATGAATTGCAGTCATTCTGTTTTCAAAATTCTGTAGCCTCAAGCATACACAAACATATGTACAGTCCTGGTTTACCCACCCTATTTTTCCTTAGCTCACCAAATCTACTTCATTTTTGAATAATTCCAATTGCCCCAAAGGGCTTGATGATGACAATTAAGGGATAATTTTCAATTCTATTCCTCATTTCCTCATATTTTACTCTAGTTTAATGGTTGATAGTATAGAAAGTGTTTCTGTATTTCCCCTCATTCTGTGGCCTGAGTTCAGTTTGCTTATAACACAGCAACTCAGTTTACACAGCATTTTAGAACAAAATCAGTCTCTCTGTATGTTACTAATTTAGCATCTTCCCAGCTGCTCTGATTACCCACATCTGCCAGATACAGGCCAGCATTCTCCATGCTTTTTGAAATGTAGTCCAATACTCCAGAATGACTGAATTTTTGCCTTGGAACTAGAGACAGAAAGAGCATTTCACAGCAAGTATATTTTACCTTCTTTCTCTAATTTATGAGCAGGAAGAAACTTCTAGGCGATCTCTGACTTTCCAGTTGAGTGCCTTTCAAAATTTCCTGCAGTATTCTCTGGCCTGTACGGTTCCACTTGATGCCACATAATTGGTTCCAAACTGAATTATCTCCCAGATAACAGTATCAGCTTCTGCAATAGTGCAATTGCTTTTCGTGATTTTCTGCTTCAGGGAGACAGCACACTGCCTTATTTTTCTCATGTCATGTTTTGAAGATTTGGTCTTCTCTGGATGATAGAGGAGTATCTGCTGTGGTGAGTCTGATTAATACTGTAAGGAATTGTTTTGGAGATGTTTCTGGCAGCAGATGTATTTCAGTAGATGAACTGCTGGATATCTGAAGGTTTGACACTTCTAGCCTGCTAAATACCCATTCTTCCTTTTTTTGCTCATAAATGGCCAATCCACTACTTTTGTTTCTATTCTTTCTCATTACCCTGATGCTGTCCTCCCCCATGGTTTCTGTGGCAACAGTTTCAGAATGTAGTCATCCAAGAGGTGTTCATTTTCTCAGCTACTATACTTTTGAAATATACAATTCTAGATGACAGGTATCATATAAAATGATTTTATATGATATTTCAGGATATTTCAGGTTGCAGTAGAGTTCATAATTTATAGTACTTTCCAAAGTCATATTCTTTGTGTTTCAGTTGAAGGAAAATTTACTATTCCATTAACTTAGTTGCTAAAGAACATTTACTTCTGAAGATCATAGAAACTGTAATGATTTAATGTTATAGATATTAAAATATCCTTTTTTAAAGTGAAAGGATGTATTTATGATCAAGACCTTGTGTGCATTGACATTGTTTTTAATAATAATGCATCTTGATCTACTAGATTTTTGCTATGTATGAAAAAAGACAGGGTGGCAGATATCTTGGCTAGCTTTGTGCTTCTTTAGTGCAGGTGTCAACATCTTGAACCAGTCATCCAGACTCCTCTTACAGTCTGCAGACAAAGAACATGATTAAGCTCTTTCTCAAGTAGGTCCCTCAAGTACTTGGTATGACTACCCTACACATCAGCTTTATTTTCCAAGATGTCTGAGGCAAGGGCATGCAAATCCCAGACTCACAGAAATCAATGGGTTGGTCATCTACAGCCAAGGCAGGAAAAAGTAGCGAGGAATTAATAAGCACGTGCCTTTCCACATCCCCATCGTCCTGGGAGGTACCTCAGAGACAGCTTTTAGAGCTGCTGTTGGGACGAGAGAAGTCACGTGGAAGTTATCTTGGCATGAGTGACTGAGTTGATAGGAGGCAAAAGTTTTCTTAATGCCATTCCATAATTTTCTTTCATTGTTTAGCTGTGAGTTACGCCTATTCACTCTCCTCACATCTCTGCGCCACACAGGAACTCTTTCCCTGGACTTGGCTCAGTGTTTGCATTAAGCCATCACACAACAACTCCCCTCACCCCCAACTCTCCCACTACCAGTGCTCACCCAGCGCCTACCCATAGACTAAAACCTACTCTGGTTTTAGTCTAGAGAAGAGGAGGTGATCCTTCCCCTCCACTCAACCCTGGCGAGGCCATATCTGGAGTGCTGTGTCCAATTCTGGGCTCCTCTGTACAAGAGAGACATGGAGCTCCTGGAGCAGGTCCAGAGGAAGGCAATGAAGATGATTAAGGGGCTGGAGCATCTCTCTTATGAGGACAGGCTGAGGAAGCTGGCCATGTTCAGCCTCAAGAAAAGACAAGTGACAGGGGACCTCATCATGTATATAAGTATCTAAAGAGGAAGTGCCAAGAAGATGGAGCCAGGCTCCGCTCAGTGGTGCTCAGTAATAGGATAAGACACAACAGGCAGAAACTGATGCACAGGAAGTTTGCTTGAATATGAGCAAGACCACACACTGGAACAAGGTGCCCAGAGAGGCTATGGAGTCTCCCTCACTGGAGACATTCAACAAGTGTCTGGATGCAACCCTGTGCCACATGCTCCAGGAATGGCTCTGCTTGGGCAGGAATGTTGGATCAGATGACCCCCTGTGGTCCCTTCCAGCGTGACCCATGCCGTGATTCCGTGGTCAAGTATTGGAATAGGTTGCCCTGGGAGGTGGTGGAGTCACTATCCCTGGAGGTGTTTTAAGAGGCGTCTGTATCTGGCGTTGGGTGATGGGGTTTAAGGGGTCACAGTGGTAGTGCTGGGTGGACGGTTGTACTTGAAGATCTTAGAGGTCTCTCCCAACTCTGACGATTCGACGACTCCGTAAAAACTCTGGGGCCAATAGACCTGCTCACAGCCCCTGCACCTCCCGCGGCGCCGGGCGTGTCCGGCAGAGCATGGCCGGCCCGGGCGGGGCGGGGCGGGAGGCGGGGC